>WBMV01008066.1:408058-536326 GCA_013396655.1 Campylorhamphus procurvoides
TTCCTGGGGAGCGGCGGGGTGGAGGGAGGCACCCCGGGGGGGGGAAAGGGGGAAGGAAACAGGGAAAAGGGGAAAAGGAAGGGGGCAAAGGGGGAGAAGGAAGCGGGGAAAGGAAGGGGGAAAGGGGGAAGGAAGGGAGGGCGGAGTGTGGCATTGCCCCGGGCAGCGCTCCCGCCCGGCCCGGCCCGTCCTGCACATCCCGGGCAGGGCAAAACTAAGGGGAAAGCCATCCGGACCCACACGGGGATCAAGGGAAGGGTGTTTGTGCCTCCTCAGCATCCCCTGGGGTTCACTGCTGTGTGTGTAACTCCTCGTGTGTTGGCAGGGTTCGCTCCTCCACAGCGCTCTGCTGAAGGGCTCTGTGCGCTTTAAAAGTCCTCACTTTTCTCTTTGAGCAGATTTATCGGTAGCATACCTATGTAGGAATCCCCTTTTGACGAGGTTTTTTGTGAATGTTCTGTCAGAAATTAAAAACTTGATGGTTTGTGTAGTCACCTCTATAGCCTGTGCTGTTTAAAGCTTTTATGTGTCATTGTGAACTCGCTGCATGAAATTCCAATAATTTTAAAGTCTGGTCGAGATTCTTACATAAAACTAATGTTGCAGAGTTGCTCTTACAGAGGCTGCTCTTGACTGATGCTCAGGGCACTTGTGTTCTTTTGGCAGTGTTTGTTGTCGACAGAAAGGCCTTCATCACAAGAGCTGATAACAAGATATGGCTCACATTTCTTCTGGGTGAGTAGAAGGAATACATCACATCTTTTTACCTTTGTTTCTCCGGAATTGTAAACTGTCAGAGTATATTTAAATGGAAATACAGCTTGGAAAAGCAAAAAAAGGGACAAGAGAGAACTTCCTGCCTCGTAACTTTTGTAAAGCTGTTACTGTAGCAGTTGATGTGGTATCAGAATATTTGTAGGAAAAATAATTTCCAGATATTTATGGATCTCTCCTATCCAGTCGTTAATTTCTTGGGGGAAAAAAAAAGGGCAGCAGTTGTTACTGAGTAATGTAATCAAACCAGCTTGTTGTGGAAGAAGATGCAATTGAAGGGGGATGTAAATTTCAGTGTTATTATCTTTGGGAATATTTTTGAGTAAATAACGAAATGACTAAGGGCCAAAGTCTTGAAAAAAGCACCTAAAGTGTTTGTGAAATTAAGAATAAGAAATGCCTACCGAAAGTTAACAGATGTTAAGTAATGGCATGTTTGTAAGATGCACAATTATATATCCCCTTAAAGGTGCTACAGTAAAAGACTGTCAGGGTATTGCAAACATGCTGGTATGATTAATCACACCACCAGGAGTCCTGGTTGCCAAAGGGAGTTTCTTCAGTTCGATGAATTACATTGCAAATAGTAGCAGGGAAACAACCCTTAGCTTACAAACTAAGTGCTGAATAAAGTGTTCCTGAATTGCTTTACTTACATCTGTTTAGTCAGCATTTCCTAGACTCACAGTTACTTACATGATACAGAAACGTTAAACTGATGGTCAGAATTGAAAAATTACTTTCTTTGATTGAAATCTGAAAGCAGATTAGGGAGAGAGCTTTGTAATATCTGGAGTTTGAATTGGTCTGTGAAACCCAGATGACCAATTAAATACATCAGGGAGGTATTTACATTTTTAATATCAGTAAGACCTTAAGAGCAAATTATGTGATAGCATAAAGTATTTGCAGTAGCAAAGAATGTGCATATGCTAAATATAAAATAGTGGGGTTTGGTTAGTTTTAGTGGTATTTGAATCTTTCTTGTCGTTTTTCTTAAGCTTTAAGGCCCATATTTTAAAACCAGGCTCCCACAGCTGGAGCTAGTTTAAAAACAGGCTCCTACAGCTGGAGCTAGTTTTGTTATAGGGTGTGATTTTTTTTTTCTCATGCGAATTACCTCCAATTTATGTGCAGCAATAAAATTGTCAAGAATTTCAAGGACATTCTTACACAATACTTTACCCTCTTACGTTGGGATTTTTTTTGAATGGCCATTGACTTGAGGCCTTATTCTTGAGGATGTCCTTTTTATATTGTACAGAATCTCAAAATGGAACAACTTGACTAAGCTGCAGAAGTCCTCTATGCTTGCAAGTTTCTCATTGTTTCCAGTTTTGCTATATCCCTACCTTATATACCTATATCCCTATCATTTTGTGGGTGTTTGCAAAGTACTAATCAGTTTCTTGTATGTTTCCCATCCTGTTGGATTACAGTATCTCAGCATTTGTTGTTCTCTTGGTAAATAAAGCAAAAGAATTGCTTTATTCTTCAGTATTTAATTTCCAGAATTAGAATCCTTTTTAGATGCCATTCATATTGCTTTTCTTAGAACAGCACACAGGCAAAAATAGGAAATCTATCAGATTTTACATAATAGCCCTAGTCTGCAAGAATCTTATCATATGCTTTGCTTTTAGGGATTCTTAGGTTGGGTGAGAAAATGGCACCTGCAAGTTCAAGTACACATTAGCTGTGTGTTTGTAGCATTAGGATTGTAGTATTCCCTTCCTGTCCTCTCCTTCATTCCCTCCCCAGTAAGGACGTTAATGGGATCAAAGGATGGTGATTTAAGAGAGCTGATCTGAATGTTTTCCATCAGAAACTAGATTAATGCAGTGTGTTGAAAAATGCCAATTTGGACTCATAGTGGAAGTCTATGAATTAAGCCCATTGTTTCTTGAAATGTGAGTAATCACATTAATTGGTGTGTGATTATAAAAGGTCTCAATTTTGTACTTATAATAGAGTGATATTTTGAATTTTTGTAAAAATGTATATGAAATTCTCCAAAAAAACTGAATCTATTTACTCATACTGCATTGACTTTACATGAAACATTTACTGAAGGGAAGAGTAAGAATGAAAAATATTGTTTGCTCTATGAAATAAATGCTATGTTTGAAAGTGAAATGTAATTTCCATATTAATAGTTTATTTGCATCAGTCAAGTACTGCATATTTGGCTTACTTGGTTCCACATGAATTTGAGATAATGAGCAGTATTGGTAATTAATATGTATTTGACTTTATTGTGTGTTCTTACCTAACATGTAATCCATCTTAAAATTTATAGGTGGAGTGTGTATGTATATGTGAATGCACTTCAGCATCTCATCTTCCTGGGAATCTTAGGAATGTTGCTGAGAAATGAAAAAAGGCCTTGTGCCAATGTCCAATTATTAATAACTAAGAAAGATAAGGACTGCTCTGTTTCTTTCCATGCAATTACTGCAAAACATGTTTTTCTTATGGAATGTGGTTTGCTGCATTGCTGATACAGCTAACGTGCTTACCTGGAATTCCATGTCAGATCAATACCTGCTTCTCTGAAAAAGAAATTTGCAGCTTTCCATGAGAACTAATGTAAATGTCGTTAGTATAAAAACACTTTGCAGCTCATGAACCTTTCCTAAGATACTAAATTCTTGCTTACACTGAGCAATTGTTTGGTGATCTTTTTTCTAGAAAGTGTATGTAAAAATGTGAAGTTTTAAGTAAAAACTTGAGGTCTTTATTTTCTAACTGGAATCCAGATTTGTCCTTGAAAAAACTACTTCAGTAACTGAAGAGCTGTAAAACTCTTAATCAAATTTCAGAATGGTATTGTACAACCTCAACTACTACTAAGGGTTTAGCTTGAGGTAAGTGTTAAATTGTACAGGCAGGTAGTTTAGAATTTTTCTCCCCTTAGGTTTTTTTTTCTTTTTAAAAAATTATTATTTTCTGTCTTGTCCAGCTTCACCTTGCACATCTTCACATACAAAACTTTAATTTCAAAATTAGGTCATAATGCAAAACAAATTGCATTTATGAACCTTGTGGTGACAATGGTAACAAGTACTGCCAGCAGCAGCACTTCCAGGCTCTGTGCTGGAGGACTGTCTAGTTTGTCTATATATACTGGGGCATGAATTGTACATGAAGTCCACTCCCATTCCAGATAAATTTAGTGCTTTTTCAAAGATGTTTTTCTTTCTCTTGTTCCTGCTGCTTTCCAGAAGCAGACTGTAACGTGCAGTCTGAACACACCTGCATTCACCAACTCTCTGACTATATTCTGCATCAACATGCAGGTGTTGCTGTATGTTTTACCAGTCTGAGCCATGAGACCAGTTTGAGCCATTCCAGGTGGCCATGGGAGGAGGTGTGTGCTGGTCAGCACCCTGGAGAGGGACACGGGGCTCAGCACCTCTCGGGCCCCAGCAGGTTGTAAGCAGGATGGGTGGCTGTCCTCTCCACTTTCTCTCTGCTCTGTGTAGCCTGCATGAATGAAAGGGCTCTTGATTAACCATAAAGGTTCTCATGGATTGAAGACAGCTGGTCTGCCAGACCTGGCCACTGTGTGCCTAGAGGGCAACCTTCAGTCTAGGAGGAGCACTGTGGTCTCTCCAAATGCCTTCCCCTTATCCCTTGGTGGACTCTGCATATGTTGTCATTGCTGCCCAAGCAAAATGGTGCAGTTTCTGCTCTCTGTGGATCTTGCCATGCTCAAGAAGTCAGAGACCTAGACTGTTAACCCACTGCTTTATCACCATTTGTCTTTTCCCTTTGTCCTTCAGATTACCTCCCTTGTTCTGTTCTTGTGTTGACAGTCTTTGAATGAACAAGTGGAATGTTATTGCATGCAGAGTCTATCTTCTTGAGCAATTATAGTCTCAATTACATTTGTGTTGGTTGTCACGGTCCATTTGGATTTCTCATATTTATAGCACAATGCAGTCTGTAAATTAAAGTTTATTTAACGAGCTCATTGGGAAAGAAAACAAACATGACAAACAAGGACTCACTCCACTTTGTAGGGACTAGTCTAGCATGGGAATTCACTAACTCATCACTTAAGGCATGAGGTTTTGAACTCAGAGTTCTCTAATTCACAACTCAACTTGATACTTCTAACTTGTTCACCTCTGAGCATCACCAGGTGATGGTGGGAGCGTTCATCCTTCCTTTTCCATCATCGTGCAGGCATCTCCTGTATCACACCAGGAAGCACAGAAGCCTCACCAGTCCAGCTGCTGCTGGATCTGCTTCAAAAACTTTCTGGCCAGGCTGCTGTATTTATACCTTCCAGCTTGGGAGTTTGGTCTGTAGCATTTCCATGAGTTAGCAGGTTCTGAGGAAGCTGCCAGACAGTCAGTAGGTAAGGATTATGGCTGCAGGAGGCAGCAAGCTGCAGGTGGTAATGTCTGCATAGTGACCTTAAGCCCTTGCTTTGACCTAGCAGTGCTGCTTGTAGCATCATCAAGTCTTAGCATGGATGTGTGTTGGTGAAAATCTGAGCAGGAGTTGAATGAAATGTCACAGGAGGTGTCTTAAAAATGCTAAAAATATTTATGCTTATTTTAAAAAAGATGCTTGTAATGCAGTTTTGTTGTTGATAGCCGTAATGCATGTGTTAGATGCTGGTGGTCCAACTCGAGGGGTGCAGGGTATAGGTGGAAACGTTTTCTGTTGCTGAATACCACAGCATAATTTCAGGTTTTCAAAGACCTGGCCATGAAAGTTGATTCAGATGTTCCTATTCTTCTGTTCCTCTGAAGTCTTGAGTATCTTCTGTGCATCTGTGAAATAGTACTGTAATTATTTCAATGGACATGATTTCACATTCAGTTATTTATTTGAGTAACTTTACACCTTTTGTTTCCTTTACAGCTGCTTTGGCAGGAATCCTACATTGGTAAGGTTAAATTTATTGCTTGGGAGTAATATGGTATTTTTAAATAATAAAAATGGAATTTTTACTTATTTTTAGACAAGATACTGGGATAATTTATCTTTAGATCTTTCCTCTCAAAACTAATTTGTCTGTGAGCTAAATAATTCTGTTCTTGTGAAGCTGATGTGACAGGTTTCTTAAGCCTGTTCAGAGAAGAGCGAAGCCTGCGTTTCAGCTAGCAAATTGTTGCTTAATCCTTAAGTGTCTGCACTTAAATTAAAATACATTGCAATATTATATAGCATTATAGTGTTATAACTAATGCCATAATAGAATTTAATACATACTCTATGGTTTCTTATTTTTTTCAATGTAAAATTATCTGAGTAGAGGAGAAAATTGGTATAGTATGAGTAAATTAAAATTGCAGTTCGCAAGTAAACTTTGGGTCTTCATTGAATGTTCATTGGTATCTGTGACTTAGTACAGATTCTAAGCCTCTTTATTCAGTTTTAATTATTGCTGTTTTTTAACAGGTGTCACATAACAGCTCTTTTTGAAAATGACCGTCATTTTTCTCACCTGTCAACGCTAGAAAGAGAAATGGCTTTTCGCACGGAAATGGTTAGATTGTGTTTCAGTGGTTGGAAAACTGTCTGTAATCCCATCATGTGCTTTCCAAAATTTTGTAATACAACTTGGATAAGTAAATATATTGATCTCTTACCACTAACACGCATTGCAGTTTTGCATGCAGAGTATTTGTGTGTCTTATAGTTCATGACTATGAACGTATGACTTCACAGTTCACCTGAAATGTAATTTAAAAGTAGGATTCTGGAGGACCTAAAATACAAAACTGTGCTAGTACTTTATACCTTGCTTTCAGTTTGTCTTGTTATGCAGCCTTTTTTCCTAAATAATTTATTTAATTATTAAATGTTTGCATATGTATATACCTTTTGTCTGCTTTTATTTTAAGACTTGTGAAATGCTATGCTAGTACATAGTTAACAGTGAGAGATTTCCAGAGATGGTATGAAACAGGGTGGAAGGAAACCTACATTGCTTGTTTCAGTGGCAGTAATAGAAGAGATTTGAAAAACTGGATAGTCCTCTTGAATAAGTTTGTCCTGTTTGTTACATTGCAAAGTTTGTTTAAAAATGACTCTTGTATATGGTGGTTCATGAAGCAGAAGTGACTAATTTAATTGTAAATAATAATTCTGCTCTCCTGTAGGGTCTTTATTATTCCTACTTCAAGATCATTATTGAGGCACCATCGTTTTGGAATGGAGTAGGGGCAATTATGAATGACAGACTAACTGAATATCCTTTAGTGATTAACACCTTACAAAGGTTCAATCTCTACCCAGAGGTGAGCTGTGTTTTAAAACATAATGCCTTCTGTGAATCTTTGTGTTCTTTGACTACAAATTTGTAAGAAATGTTACTCTGGAAAATGTGGTTATAAAGATACGGTGACTAATGAAGTATTGCTTAAATACTGCATTTTTGTTCCCTGTTTCAGATGAAAGTTACTTCATACATTGTGATCAATTTTCAGACTTCCAAGTGTGTTCAGTCAAATGTGAATGCTTTCTAGATCTTAGTATTTCACGCAGTCTAGTTCTGTACTTCTTGCCTTTGTTCTCTTCACTATGAGAAAGTACGTTGCTGACATTATGTACTTCAGGAAATACGACCTATGAAATATCAGCAGGATATGACAATAATGACTCCAGTGATACAGGTAGCAAGAGGTTATTTTGTCTTGCATTTTGTGTAGGACACACAGAATTAATACCTCCCAGTTAACTGTGGCTGTAAAATCCATGAGTGGTAATAGTTTACTTAGATATTGCAGAGGAAATTGCTCTGTGGGAGACTGACTGCTGTTGTTTTGTAGGTACTTGATGTTAGACTTGTTACCTGCTTAGATTACATTCCTAGTCTTCTAAAAAAAAACGTGTTTAAGTACAGCAGTGTTGGGGTTTCTGCCTCTTACAGTTTTGCCAGTATGTCTCAAACACTTCGCAAAGAAAAACTCCCTTGGTTAAATGTATATATTTCTGTAACTCCATGGACCAGCAACAGCTTATTTTTTGGAGAACCAACTAACAATGGCTGTTATAGTTGAGTACTAACATTTATACTCACTCTCCTGATCCACTGGAGCAGAGCTGCTTTCAGGGACTATATGTGTAAGAGTTCTTGGCATGTGTGTATTTGTGCAAGTTGCATGTAGTGATTTCTTTTGGATTTTTAATTCCTCGCTCTGGATGAACTAAAAGCTATACAAAAGACTGGGTTTTTGCCATACCACTTGTTTTGAGTTGCTTTGGGATTTTTATTTTTTTCAACTCCAAAGGGATTGCAATTCAGTTCTAGAAACATATGCTTTATTTGAATACTAAAAGTTATTTTCTTTAGCTGAGAAAGATTTATTGACTTCACCTATAGTCTTAACTCTCAAAAATCAAAGAGAACTGGTCAAATGAAGTTGTTCTTAGAGAGTCATCAGTATCACCACGAAACATGACTAAGTAAATTAGATGATGAAATCAAAACAAGAGCAATCAGATGTAGTGGCTGACATTCTGTAAGATCATTAGGTTGATAACTGTGCAAAATGTGTAGGCTCATCTGTTCATTCAGAGTTTTCTAGGACTATACTGGCTTGTAGAACTTGGAGATGAGGTATTTATTAATTCATCTTTTCTGTGCCTGTGTGGGCATGCAAAGCAAATAGTCTCCTCTGCACCCTTCAGTCATTTACTGCTTAATGTCTAGCCTTTCTGTAAATAGTGGTTTTGGGGTTTTAATTGCTTGAGTACGCTTGTTTCCACATAATTACATTTATAAAACTGTCAGTAGGTGCAACTTGACATTTGAAATGTGTTGTCCAGGTCTATCTAGTTTTACTTATGATTATAATGAGTGGTGGGAAGACGCTTGTGGATTTATTTGTTGGCAGTGAAATTTTTCTTTCTTATATTCAGTATCCAGTCATGTTTTCTGAAAGTGTTTCATTTCCTGTATGATATTTTGGGACCTTTCCAGCTCTTTCAGCCCATTAGTAGCATTAAGGCTGAATTGTAATAAAATGTTTGTTTGTTTAGTGGATTTCAAAATTCAGTTAATCAAAACCAACATGGAAATCCCATTGCTAAATAGGATCTTAAACCCATTAGGAAAAATAAAACAATTCATTTGCAGGTGTAGCCAGTACTAGCCATGAAGACTTCAAAACAAAGAAAAAAAATATGATAAAATGAGTCTGTAGCTATCACTGCATTGTTTATGTAAATTATGAACATCAGCTGTAAGGAAAAAAACCTTATGGAAAGCAGAAAGGAAGTCTTTGTACAATGTTATAGTCCCAATAAAGTTGATTTTCTAAGTATTTGCTGCATAGTCAGGTTGTTGTAGTAATTGTGGTGTTTTCATTTCTGATGCAAAATGGCAGAGATAATGTGTTAATTTCTGTGCTGGAGAGATAATGTGTGAAGTTTGTTCTCTGGCTGTTTGTTGTTATGGAACAGTTGATATTTCAGTGTGTGGCAGTGATAATGAAAGTTTGAGTAGAAATGAGGAGTGTTGCAAAGAACATGCAGATGGCTTTAAAGTGCTCACTGAAAGGCAGCTAGTAAAAGGGATTGACTGTTCTACTTGTTCCTTTACAGCAAAGGACTTGCCTGGTCCACAGAGATCTCCTGGGTCTGAGAGCTAATCTTTTGTTTTCCCAGGTTCTGTGTTTTCTGCCTCATCTGATACAGAGCAGTAGAAATTCCAGAAACACCATTGTGCTCTAATTGACCCGGCAATTTTGTGCTGCTTACTGATTTGCTTCCATTTTTATGCCCATGTTAACTGTTTCATGGAAAGTTGGCTTTGGCAAGAAATGTTTGTTTTGCATGAAGTAACCTGGTGCCTTTTTAGGTGGTATTCACTTGTAAGATCTGCAGCAGATACAAGCACTTGCAGCATGAAAAACTGAAGTGGTTAAGTTGAATTGGTTTTGGGTTTTTTTTCGGTGTGACATTGGTTCATCAAGAATGTTTTATGTGCTTGGGTGATGTCAGCTCAGGCTGGTGATGCAAATATGCTAGACAGATGTCTCTAAACTGCCATATGCATTCTGTTGATTACGTACAGAGCATATTCAGGGGGTCAGAAGAGAGACATGGATTTGGTTCCCCAGTCCTGTTGATCCTTATCTGGAGATGGGGCAGGTGTCTGGTTCATGTACACACACATGGCACTGTCAGAGGTGCCAGGGCACAGAAGTTCAGAAAGCTTCCAGGAATTCAGGGTAGCATACTTTGCAAGGCACAATGTTGAGGCAGGGAGTCTTGATCTATGATCTAGAAAGATGTATTTTAAATATGTAAGATTTACATTGGGAGTGCATAAAGACCACAGATGAAGTGAGCCGTGATGATTGGAGCCCTGGTATTAAAAGTTAATGAATTTTAGAATCACAGAACAGTTGTGGTTAGAAGGGATGTCTGAAGGTTATCCAGTCTAAAGGCTCTGCTCAAACTAGGCTGAAGTAGGACATGTTGCTCAGGGTCATCTCCTGTTTCATTTTGAGTGTCTCCACCTCCAGGCAGCTTGTTCCAGTGCTTGACTACCCTCAAAGTAAGAAAGTGTTTACCCGTGTATAAGTGGAATTTCCTGTATTTCAATTTGTACTCACTGTCTTTTGTCAACAAAAGAGTCTTTCTCAGTCATCTTTATTCCATGTCCTTCTTGCCCTGGGCAGCCCAAAACTGACCCTGTCTTAGCAGTGCTGAGTGGAGGGGAAGGGTCGCCTCTCTTGTCCTGGTGACATACAGCCAAGGATGTATTTGGATTTTTTTACAACAAAGGCTTGTTGGTGACAAGTACAAATTGTCCACCAGGACTGGCAGGTCCTTTTCTGCAAAACTCCTTTCTAGCTCCCAGCTGTGCTGGTGCACTGTGCTGTTCCTCCCCAGTGCAGTACTTAGCATTTCCCTTTCATTAGGTTCCTGTTGTCCCATCTCTCCAGCTTGTTGTGCCTCTGAATGGCAGCACAAGCATCAGCCACTCCTTCCAATGTGCACCATGCAAACTTGCTGAGCATGTTCTCTTGTACTGTCATCTAGCCTTAAGATGTAGTACAGAATTGGTACCAGATAAAATATTCACAGCTTTCCCCTTATCTATGAATAGGTTCAGTCATCTCAGAAGGTTATAAAGCCGGGCAGGTGTGATTTTACCTTTGTAAATCCATGTTGATAGCTTCAAATAATTTTTTTGCCCTTTGTATGTTTGGAAGTAGTTTCCAAGAGGATTTACTCCCATCACATTCTCAGACATGCTCTCTGTGTTTCCTTCTTGCTCTTGTTGAAGATAGAAGTGATGCAAAGACTTTTATTAATTATATGGGGAAAGGAAAGAGAGAATCATCTTTCTTATACGTGTTTTCTGTGACACAGGGCTGAGACAGCTAATACTGCAGTGGTGAAACACATTTTCAGTCTGGGAACCCTTGGGTTATAACTTTGAAAGCAGCTCAACTGGAATGGCCACATTACTCATTTATGAACTCTATAAAGTCAGTTATATCCTGACAGAATAGCTTAGTAATGTTATTAACTAATGACTTTGCTGTGAGATGAGTTGTCATTTTTCTGTGTGTAAAGTACTGATGTTTTCTGTTTCAGGTGTTGAGATTTGATTGGGTGGTTGTTGTAAGGACATTGCAACCTTTGCATGGAAAATGGAAATGCTGTCTTACATTGCACCTGGAAACCCTTTCTAATGCATGCTTAAATTTAACTTCTAAAAATTTATCGAAGTAAAAACCCTGTTAATATTCTTGCCAGCTGGAATAAAAATTAATTTGTTTTAATGGATTTCATTTGACTAACAACAAGATCTGAGATTTTCATATCTGATAAACTTAAAAGTATTCAAATGAGGAACATTCCAGACAATGCTGAAATGTGCATAGGTTTTTGGGTTTTTTTAAAATACTTCTTTTGCAAAGGAGGCAAAATTTTATTCTATTAAGGAACACTTGGTCTTCGTTGATGACTTTAGGAAATCGTGGTCAAAAATGCTAAGTTTTGGCGACAAATTCTGAGTTTAAAAATAATCCCAGCTGAAGGCCTGTTGTCATGGGAGGTTACCTTGGGCATTGAGCTAATCCCAAAAGTTCCTGTTCAGAAGCTTCAAATCCTGTTTTCCTCCTAGGTGGTCCTTGCCAGCTGGTACCGCACATACACTGCTGTTATGGATTTCTTTGGTGTGTCAACAAAGACGTGTTGGACTGTAAACAGAGGAAAAGGGCTTAGTCCTGTTGAAAGCTGTGAGGGTGAGTTGTGTTTTATTCTGTTTGTTTCATTGTGGCTCTATGTATCTCAGAAATAATAAATATTCCTGTGTCACTGGCACTGTTCTTTTTGGCTAAACCCGTGTTTTTGTCAGGTTGACAGCATAAGTGAGAAGTGAGAAAAACAGGTACTTTTAAGTGTATCAGGGGTGAGAAGGTTGGCTCTGCTTATTGGATAGCTCCTCCTACCTGTGTTGAATTCCTATACTGCACTTCTAAACTTCACAGTTGTAGTCTGAGCCTTCATAATGTTGGACTCTTAGAAAGAATAAGATGTCCTAAATGTAACTGGAAGACACTGTACGTGTATTAAATTTTTGTAACTTCTGAAGAATGTCAAATGCATTCCATGTTCCTACATTTCAGAATTTACCCTTTGTATTTCCTCCCCTAATTCTAGAGATTTTTTTGAGAAATCTTATCTAGTGATTCTGCTGGGAAGAATCCTCTTCCTCTCATGACCATGAGAGGAAGCATAAGAATTTCTACCTTATAGCTTGGTTTCAGTACCAAAGCTGCTGCTTTTTTGTATGGGTTTTTTTTTCCCCATTTGAAGTAGTGGCTTGTCAAGCCAGTATTATACAATAAAAGTGCTGTACCAAGAAGCACTTTCCTGACGCTCTCCAGTCGGTTAAAGCTGAATGATAGATGGTAGCTTGTGAAGTTGTTTCATTTTATCATTTAAAATGCCTTTGTGTGATGACAGGCTGGTATTTTTCCTTTGCACAGAGGCTGTAACAACTTTCTTCAGAGCTTGAATGGTTCACTTTCTCTAATTTTGTTAGAAGCAATAAACAGTGAATACAGGTACAACTTTTCATTCCTGTTTTTTTGTAAAAACAAACCCAAACCAACAAAAAGACCAGCTATTGAGGCTACCATGTTTGGTGAGCATATCATCATGTTACTTTAGAGAACTGTCGTGCTGTGTTTTCAGCAATGGCAAATAATCAGTTTTGCATACGAAACTATGAAGTTTTCCTGCCATTCTCTTGAATGAATAAGGCTTTTCATGCTGTATTGCTGAAATGATTAGAGCCAGGAGGGTTTAAAGAAATAGTGGAAAGAGTGGGAAAGAGAATAACAGCAGAAGCGTGAACACAGAAGTGTCTGTTAATGAATAAATTGAAAGACTTGCCTTAGTGGGAAATCTCTTGGCTTATAAAGAAAGCCAAGAGCATTGTGTGTGATATGTTTAAAGATGGATTTACTCCTGCAAGAGACGGGAAGTGAGAATCTGGGGAGAACAAACCTGTTCTGAAAAGCTCTATGAAATCAAAATGTAGTCTGTAGAGAATGTTCTTAGTGGTGCTTATGCCTTGTAAACATTGCAGGTTTTTCTCTGTAGGTAATTACCTTGTTCTCTTGCTGGCTGCCCCAATGCCACCTCTGCCCCTCCTCTTTTTGCTTTTTCACAGCTCTGGTCTTCTGGTTGAATCTTCACAACAATAACTTTTATCATTAACTTTTTTTTTGTTGTCTCTTTCTGTAAACATACTAAAAACAGTAAACCGATTGTATGGTGGTTTATAAACAATATATGTTAACTGTTTTTTGTTAGGGTTGGGAGACCCTGCTTCCTTTTATGTTGCTGTGATTTTTCTTTTGAATGGATTAATGATGTCACTGTTCTTCATATACGGTACATACCTCAGGTAAGGCAGCTGACACTGAGCTGTTTAGTTGGCACTAATTCTCAGTTTTTAGCCAAAAAGTGAATGTTAAAATATTTCTATGGGGTATTGATAATTTTTACAGCAGTAGTGCGCTTTATGACATATATTGTCACTAAAAAATTACTGAACTAGAGAAGTTTTTTTGCTTAAAGTAAATGAGGATGCTTGAAAAAAATTGTGGAAAATGTCAGTGAGTGGTACGTCATTGATACCACCAGTTTGTGGATGAAATTAGATGCTGTATGTGTTTTAAAGAGCTTTTGACAGGTTTCCACTGTTAAAATTATCACTGTAACTCATTTTTAAATAAAGTTTAAATGATGGTGTACTTTTAACCAAGACTGAAATTTTTCCAACGCTTTGCCTCAAGTCATATTGCATGTCTTTGAGTTTTAACTTAACTGAGAAGGCAGAATATTGCATTCTTTTGGTCAAATTGCCTGCACTTCCCATTTCTATAAATTTCAGCATCTGTCCTTACATTTCAGGAACTGTAATACATTTTCATGCAAAAACAGACTCCACGTTCAGCAGAAAAACAGAAGTAGAAATACTTCTCTCTCTACCTCTATTTTCAGCTGTTGGTTTTGCAAACAAGCAAATGGCAGCTGTATTTTCCTCTCAGACATGTAATTGGTTTTCCCCCTCATTCATTCTCTGGCTTTTCTGTCTAGTGGTTTCTTCCTTCTGTCTCTGAAGCATGGATAAGGAATAGCACAGGGCAGGCACTGACAGTAGAAGGAAAAAGTTTCCCAGTTCACCTATAAAGTGTTTGGGAGTAAAGTGTGTATGTTTGTATTCCTTAACATAGGAAAGTAATATCTCATGTTTTGAGGTAGTAGATAAACTCTAAATATTTGTGCAGTTCAGTGTAATGTTTCTCCTAAGGGAGGTATATGGAAATCAACATTTTATTTACAAATGTCATTGAAAAGTCAGTAAGCTCTTGATTTCTCACTATTTTCTTTAGAAAGCATAGACCTTAAATTTTGTTTCTGTTTTGGGGTGTTTTTATGCAAATTTTTGCTTTGTTTCTAAGACTTAACATTTTTAATGTTAAGCACATTCTTTTTGTCATTTTGCATTTTAGTGTTGAAGCTTTTAGAATTTTTGGAATGTGAGGTTGAGTTTTATGTGCAAGAATGCACAATTCTTGGAGGTTGTTTTAGCACTCAGTTGGTATCTTTAATCCTCAGATTTTGTACCCAGAACCTACTGATTCTGTTTGACTTGTATATTAGTGATGGGTGAAGGATCTGAGAGGATCTGAAGGGGTTTTTTTTTGGTTGTTTTGGGGGTTTTGCTGGATTTTTTTTACAGATCATAACAGCTGGCTGAGGCTTTAGTAGCAGAAATGGTATATTCTGTCATTCTATTAGTAGTGTACTTGTGTGCACAAAAATATTCCTTGCTTTGTGTCACAGGATGTAATTAGTAATGCATTCAAACAAGTAGGAACCTTATCTATTGCTGTTTTGAGATGGGATAAATCTAAGTAACATCTTTGGGTTTAGTGTTGACTTCATGATGCTGTTTATTCAATAGGTGAGTTTGATTGGTGTGGAAATGTAAAAATCCTTAAGGGCTTAAAAAAAGCTTCCTCATGTTCACATCACAGTATTTCGCATAAGAATGAAACTGTATGTTGTATTGACCACATAATGAGTTAATTTTTAAATATGTTTTTGAACGTGCTTGATATGATTACTCTAAATTAATCTTAGGTTCAGACCAAAATTCTCTGTTGGGTGATTGAGCATGCAGACTCTGAAAGTTTACTGCTCAACATCTTAGGGAGAAGGTCTGCATTTTTATTGCCTGGTGTTTAAAAGCACCCAGATGTAATGATCTAAACCAAAGTTTGTGAGGAGTGAAATAACTGTTTTCCAAGTTATTAACATTAAAATTGGTGTTCTGCAGGAGAGAGTTGATGTGTGAAGATTGGTCTGCTCTGAAATAAATAACTAGGATTTTAATACTGTATGTACTCTGTTGATTGCCTTCCCTTGATGCTTGAAAGCATTCCTCCCTTTCCCCCACAATAAACTTAGATGTACAAAAGTCCTGCTTCACATTTTTTAAGCAACATTGGTCATTATAAGATTCTGCTGTACCTATTTTTCCTGTTCTTTCCACAGTGGGAGTCGTCTAGGAGGCCTTGTTACCGTGATGTGTTTCTTTTTCAATCATGGAGAGGTAGGTTTCCCTCCTCCCCACCCCTTTGCTTTAATTATTATTGAAGTTTAAGCTCATTCTCATTTCATTAAATGCAGTGATGTTGTTCATCTATTAGGCAATGAATTTAAATAACTTTAATTGTCATTTTAAATAAGTAAGACATTGAAAGTATGACTGGAAAATGTGTAGCACAGTCCAATGTGTCACCTTTAAAATAAAATCAGAAAGGAAATATATTGTAAAGTGGTCCTGAGATTGAAATCCTAGTAGCACAAGCTTCAAAACATCAAAATAACTCTTATTTTGTTGCCCATTCCTGTCATAACCAGGTTTCATGTACCACATGAGCAAGCTTCAGAAATGATTAAAGTTTTCTTTAAATTGCTACAGATTTTACTGGAAGTTCATGAATACAAAGAAAAGTATTGATATCCTAAAGCCAGGATACACAGAATTTAGAAATGGTGTATGTATATAGAGGTTTCCAGTGCTAAACTTGGTTAGTAAGATGCATTACAGGAAAGAAAAAACAAAGGAAACTGTCACTTAAAACATCTCCCAGCATTCCCAGTTAATGCTGTTTATATCATTGTTTCATATTCTGGAAGAAAACTCAATGGCTTTTATTCTGATCCCCTTGGGCAGTGCTTATGTTTTGTTTTTTTGTTTGTTTTTGTGAGGTTTTCTTAAGTGCTCATTTTATGTCTGGAAATTTATATAAATATTTATTTTTATTTTACTTAAAGTGCAGATGGAAACTACCTACCTTAAGGATTTATGTATTGTTTTCATATTTTACTGAGCTGAACGTGATAGAGAGCACCGAGTAGTAAGAATATGTAGTTGCACATAATAGAATTAAAGGTGTTTCTATTCCAAGTGAGCTTTTACTATAAAACAAAAGCCTATGTGATGAAATAGCTATTTTATTTTCAAGTTTAATTTGAAGTGTTTTTCTCTAAATACCCAACATGAAGAATTTTCACTCATGGATGTTCACTGCCTGGTTGAGACCAGGTAAACCTTACAGAGTTGCTAAACCTTTTTTGGTGCTATAAAAGCATAAATGTGTTTGTGTGGATTTCTATTCTTCTTAATGGCATTCTGAAGTGAAGTGACCTTTGCTAGGGAATGCTGATAGGGTAGACACTGTTTGGCCAAATGTGTGAAGGTGGTAAGTGTGACTTCAGAGAGAAATTAATTGAAAGCTTCAAAGACAGTGGTAGCAATAATGAAAAGAAAAACACTTAATGTCACTATGGCACAAGCAGTTCTGCAATGTATAGGAGGCTGCAGAAGAGCTTCTCTCTCTCTGTGGATGACTTGATTGGGGGAAAAGCAGAGATAATGTGTGTATTTTGGAGAAGGGCATGAAATCAGGTCTGCATAGCTGTACAGAGATGTAGTCTGGCTTTAGGTAGAGCTTAAGCAGGGTGACCCAGATTCAGGCTCAGCTGTATGGATTTCTGGAGAACAATAGGAGTTGCTTGCAGAGGGTGCAGTGTTGGATCTCAGCTGACTCTTTGTACTGTAGCTGATGAAATAATCGAGTTGTTTGATATTGTGTATATAATTATGGCAGTTTTCTGTAGTTACATGTATGTAGGTGGTGTTGCTTCACTGTGTGAACACATGTGAATCACATGCTGTGGCTGTGCATCTGTGCACACGTGTGTGTTTGTAAAATATACATAATTCTTCAGTATGCCTCTGACTGTGAGCAGATCATCTTGCATGTGGTTCAGCAGTACAGACAGTCAAGCTACACCAGTTGCTAAGAATTTGCTCTCCTGTTTGGAGAGGGTAGGACTGCATGAGTAAGCCTGATCTGCAAGCCTTGGTGTCTCAGCTCTAACGCTGTGTAAAAGCAGGTGTGTAAAAATGCCTTGTGGCTCTGAGCTAATGATCCTCAGGCTGTATGTTTTTATTTGTGCTGTGCTTGTGCTGCTGTGTTTTAATGACTTCAAGCTTAGTAAGGTTTGATACATTTTTACCTGCAGCAAAGTTAGTTTACGGCCTTGATAAGTCATGCAGAGATGATTGAGTTTAACATTACGTTTCAAATACAGAAAAGTAGCATAGCCCACGTTAGGTAATCCACTTTTAAGGTAATGCTTCCTTCTTATGGTTGTATATGCTCATCATTTCTTTCCTGTTTTGTCTCTTCCACTATGAAAAGATTTGGTAAATCAAATGTTGTAGTCTTGAAAAACATTCAAAGTGACTACACAGCTTTAGAATAATCATGCTTATATTTATTGCTTATAAAATCAAATTAGCTAATCCCATCTCTG
Source organism: Campylorhamphus procurvoides (assembly GCA_013396655.1). NCBI lineage: Eukaryota > Metazoa > Chordata > Aves > Passeriformes > Dendrocolaptidae > Campylorhamphus > Campylorhamphus procurvoides. Next base: position 426,227 of record WBMV01008066.1, read on the forward strand.
CAGTCAGCTGAGGACAACACATTAGTATATATATTTATGAAAGCTTTATTTTAATGGTAATTGGTGCAGCTTTAACAAAAAGTGTTTCTAGACAGCAAGGACTGTCATTAATGTGATGGATTTCTGTACTTTGCATTTATTTAACACTCGGTGCATTTATTTTATACTGTTAATGTGTTTGTGAAACATCAAGAGAATAAGCAAGGAAGCATATAAGGTTGATTCTAGTGACTTTAATAAAACAGCATTTAAAAAAAAATGGATTTAGATGATAGGAGACAAAGGAGAAGGAACATTCTTGCATTGACATCCTACAAGCTTTTCATAGATTCATTATGGTCCATGTAAAAATGAATTACATTTTTATCCTGTAGTTGCAAAGAACCTACTTGTAATTTGTAGTGCAAATGTATGGGTAGCCATTTTGAACCCATTTTTAATGTGTCAAAGTTGTCCTGTAAAGTTGTAATTATTTTTTTTATGGTGAGTGCCATCTGCAAGCACTTTATAAAGGGCTGAATATAAACCCTGCAGATGACAGTTGTAGGTGAGCTGTTTGCCATGAGACCCATTATTTATTTGCCATGCACCTTGTTAATTAAGAAATCACTGAAAAAGCTCTTCAGTTGAGTTCATTGTATTACGTTTTGCTTTATTAGGGTTAAAGAATGAAATATAAAAGTTAGTATAAGCTGTGTATGATCTTAGTTTCATTTGTTCAGTTTTACTGGCCTGTTTTGGAGGACAGCTTCAGATTTTATACTTTATGTGCTGTTGCTAATAGAAATGTGAAATGTTTATAGCCTAGAGATCTCTAGCATAATGAAGAGTATATTGAAGAGTTCATCCTTCAGAGCCTCTTCCCCACATACTTTCTAAGTGTGGCAAGTTACTGCCTGATTTCAAGAATTATTTTAGTTACCTGAAGGAGTTGGTAATTTCAGCAGAAGCAGGGACAAGCAGCTGCTGTCCTGGCTTTTTTCTTGGATGTTCTCTAGCTGCCACATTTAATTTTGGAAAAGCAGTGATCTATTTTAATTAAATAGTGCATCTTAGGCCTCGAGTCTGGAAGCTCATTCCTTTTGCCTCCTTTTTTCTGCTTCCTGGCTTGTTTTTTTTAACTTTCTGTCTAAGTCTCCTGTAACTTGGTTTTTACTTTATGGAAGTATCTGTAGTCATTCATTTTGGAATCTAAATGCATGGGGTTTATGGAAATGTATCAGTGAATGTTATCATCTAACCCAGTTCTTATTTTTAGTGCACTCGCGTCATGTGGACTCCACCTCTTCGTGAAAGTTTCTCATACCCATTCCTTGTGCTGCAGATGTTGCTTTTGACCTATATTCTCAGGTACCTTTCCATTTGTACTTGGCTCTTTGCAGTGCTTTAAAAAAAGTTGAATGTCAGAGGACATTTATTTGAATGAATTTATTGAAATATTTAAGTGCCTCTGTGTGCTGTAGCAATGTTATCATTAACACAGAAACTTTCCTGTGGCTGTTACATTGCAGACGCTGCACCACTAGAACTGCAGTCATATTACTCACTTATTAAAAGGAAAAACTTTGCAACTTGAAGACATGGTTAACATAAAAATCAGAATTACTGTGTTGGCAAATGCGTGTCTAAAGTAAAAATCAGAATTTTTGGTTGATGTCCCTTCCTTCCCATGAGAAACAAGCTGATACTTCATCATTTGGTTTTGTCCCTCTTGGAGAGTGGTATGTTGGTTGCACTTAGAATAAGCCTGTGCTTTGCAACAGAGGATGCTATAGGCACCCATAAGCTAGTATGTTCTTGCAGTTTTCTATGACTAATTAACTAGTCTAATTAACTAGTTCAATGATTTAGAGCAGCCTAATTACATTGATGCAGGGATGCTCGTGAGTTCATTAGCCCTGCTTTTCCATGATTGTTTCTGGCTTGCTACATGATTGTGTTACTGTCTTACTTCTGTCTTGGAAAATAAGCATGATCATTCATACTTAAAGGCTTTTCCACCAACTCCCATTGCATCAGATTTGAAATGTATTTATTATTTAGCTGAACTTAGTGTTTATAACCACAGATTTTCATTTATTAGGTCGTACTGATTTGTAGCAAAAATATTTCATGCTTGTCACTTATTTGTATTTTTTATGTGAGGAAAAGATACATGCTCTCTAGAATTTAGTGAAATTTGAAAAACAACATGTTTCAGAATTGAACTTGAAGCTAACCCAGGATTAAATATTTTAAATAACACTTATTTCAGGAGAATGTGCTGGTTTCAGTTACAGGGGAGTGTTGCATATTTGTCATTATCTCCTTCCCTGAATCATCACTCAGGATTGCTAGCAGAAAGTTGCAGAAAAAGTAAATATGGAAGAAGTGTGAGAGAGAGGAGTTAACTCACTTTCAAATGCAGTCTGTTCTGAGAATAGTTGTGATTCCAGCAGAAATGAAAATGGTGGTGATCTGACTGTAGAGTTGTTACAAGAAAGTAAACCATTTGCAAACAACATCCTTTGGCCTGCTGTATAGCAGGAGAAGACTTGTTTGGTAACCAGGGACTCATCAAGTAGTAAAGAAACATTTAGCATCAGAAACTGTTGTCATGGAAACTCAAGAGAAAAGGATAATAAATTGACTTGAGCAGTGTTATTTGTAGTTCATCAATATTGCTAGCTAACTTCCAAGGTAACTGTGTTTTTAGTGCATTTTCTGTTGTACTTTTCAATTATATGCAAACACCTGTTTAGTAATTGTACTTACTGATGCCTGTTCTGTCTCTTTTTCCCAAGGATTCCGAATATTAATACAGGAAGCTTGATTGCACTGTGTGTTTCTAATGTCTTTTTCATGCTTCCCTGGCAGTTTGCTCAGTTTGTTCTTCTAACTCAGGTAAGCCCCCCACTCACCTCTGAGAGCCTCTTTGTCTAATCTGGGCAAATGGACTGCTTTGTGTAGGCAGAAGCTGAATTCACAACTGTACAGGTGCTTTCCTTTTAGCTGGATTTCAGTCTTGTTCTCAGGAAAGAGTCTCACCATTTATCACATCTGTATTTTTCTAGTCTTAAGTTTAAAAGTTGACCCTTCACACCACTCAGTATTCTTAGAAAATTTACTTTTCCCTCAAAAAGAGCCTCCAGACTGAGATCAGTAAATAAGAACGAAAAAAAATCGTATTTTGAAGTACAAAAATTAAAGAAAAGGCATTGATCTTGCATCTCTAAGGCTGTTCTAATTTTTTTAATGGAGCAGTGTTTGCATGGCATGTTGTAATATCTGGCATGATTTTGCATGATTTCCTAATTAATTTTGATGAGTCTGTGAGTAGTGCTGTAATCTTAGTGTCAGATTTGGGATAGTTGAGGCAACTCTAGTTAGTGTTGAAATGCAGTGAATGTTAATGTGAGATCCTGTCATACAGCACACTTTCTGAGTGTTGGAATCGATTGAAACGTAGCCTGTTGACTGAAATCCATCGATGTCTCCATTCCTTTTCACTTGTCTGTCTTAACTTGAAGCAGATGTTGCTTGGTTTGAGTTGATAGCTTTGAACAATCAATATGTACAAGTGTTCTAATTGCAGAAGAGGAAGCCAATAAATTCTGCAAAACATTGAGAGAGACTCCTCACTATAACCTGTTTAAGATGCTGGGCCTGAAATTTGAAATTACAGGCTCACTTCATAATTTCATTAATTTCCCATGTGACTTTTAACAAGCTGCCTAATCAATGAATCAACGAGTCTTATTTTCCTCAGCAGCAAATTTTAGATGTTTCCATACTCTGCTGGGAAGTTAAATAATGATTTATTCTTTTGGGGTTTGGGAATGACTTGGGGATTTTTTTTTGGTGTGTTTTATTTTCTTGCTCTGTTTTAAATCTAAGGGTGAAAGGTAATGTGTTAGTGCTGTATTTTGGTGACTTGCATTTTCATGAAGCTGAATACTTCTTAAATATCCAACTATATTTGATAATTGTTATCCAGAGCACCACAGTAGGTTTAATAAAAAAAACCTGTTATTAAAGGCATAAGCACTTACCTAGCTAAAAAGTAGTAATAAAAGCTAATGATTGTTTGAATAATTCCTTTTTGCATGAATGTATATTCTGCTGCAAAGAGTACACCAGTACAGACTGTTTTAACTTCTCTTTTCACTTTTGATTCTAGATAGCTTCGTTATTTGCAGTGTGTATTATGGGTTATATTGACTCCGGCAAATTACAGAAGATACTAACTGCTCACATGGTAATACTTCCTTAAAAAAGCTTAAATGCCCTCAAACAGGTCAAAGCATCAAAAGAGACCATTTGTCTGAAGTGTTTTCCTTTCCTGTTTGCACAATGGTTGAAAAAAAGCAGTAATAAGGGAGGGTGGGGCCTGGATTTGAACCAAGACTGGGTTTTAAAAACTAGTGTAACCCTGACCATGCAAAGGTCTGGAGGTTTAACTATTTGGGGAGATACCTAGGAAGGAGGATTAGAAAATAAACTGTTAATCTGGGAGCAATTTTTAATTTTTTTTTCCAAACTGGGTGAGAAGGTCAAGAAGGAAAGGAAATACGAGTAAAAGATGTGTAATTTTCTGCGTGATATCTGATTTTAATTTTTAAAGTTAAGGTAATGAACAAGTTTTGCTACCAACAGTTTTGCTCTTTGAAGCAAGATTGCTTCATAAAGGAAGATGTAAACAACTTTAAGAAATATGATTGTCTTTAAAACTATTTTTATTAAAATTGTGCTATGCTGACTCAGTGGGCAAAAAGAGAATATTTACCCCAGGAGAGAAACTAAATTGTATTTCATATGTTTTCAAATACTGTAAATGTTAAACTAGAGGCAGTAATAAATTCTGTGCAACTCATTTCTCATGTAAACCTGGGGCACCAAAGACTTGTTTCCAGTCAGATTTACCAGGAAAACTGGCAAATGAGCATATTTGTTCAAAGGTGTTTTTGACAGAAGCAGGATGAAATACTTAAGCTTTTTGGCTTATGTCAATAGCTGTATTGTAATTTGTGTGCTAAAGTGGCATAAATAGCCTATTTTCAGATAGATAAATAATCATGTTATGTTACAGAGAAAGCTTAATGAGTCTGGCTAAGCTGCCAGTCTCTGTTTTGTGGTGTTTTCAATTTTTGCTTCCCCCTTTGCCCCCTCTCTTCTGTGAAAAACGAAAGCCTTCACTATGTGAGTAGGGGAGTAGAAAAGTCTGCAAATAACTATGTCACTTTTCTTTTTTCCTGTGTATAAAAGACAGAGCTTGCTCATTGATTCTGCTCTTCAAGTTAGAAAATGTAATTCACATGGCTTTCTATTCAAATGAAAGCACAGTAGGAGATAGAAGTTTTGTTTCAGCTTTGACTTTCAAACTCATAGTTAGGTGCATATGATCAGTCAGGGAGAGTTCTGCTTCCTTGACTTTGGGGATGATTGGATTTTAAATATATGCTTGTCAGTTAGGAAGAAAGAACACAACAAACATTTTATTCAACATTTTTCTGTTTGTCCAGAATTCTGAGAGGTAACAAATAGAATGAAGAACTAATACAATAATGCGAAAAAAAATTAGACATAACTTCAAAAGCTTAGTTTTTGTATCACATAAAATGAATTAATGTTATGATCAAATTGTCTTGTCCTTAAGTACGTTTAAAATGTAAATTAGCACAGTAGTCCACATTTGACTACCTGTTGCCATTAAGTCCTTATAATCAGTGTTTTCAGAGTATCAAGTTTGCATTTGCTATGAAGTAGGTGGTTTTAAATTTAAAGCTTGTAGACACAACAGGTAATTCTTACCTTTCCTGTTTTAAATGTAATTATTTTTGCTTTCTGCTTTCAGGTATCTCTTGTAGTGTGCTTTATTCTGATGTTTGGTAACTCCATGTTACTGACATCATATTATGCTGCATCTTTAGTAGTTATCTCGGTAAGTTGTTTCAGAAAAAAATCATGACATGCTAAGACTGTAATTTCTGTATTGTTATATATATATTGATGTGAAATTGCTGCATTGCCAGACAGATGAGAAATCTTTAACATGAGAAACACAGACCATAAAGATATCTGGTGAATGGGTAAATACTAATTTAAAGAATCATGGGTTTACACCAAAACCCTCTTCATGAGAGAAATTCAGTTAAGGCTCAGTTCTCCTGTTTTTGTAGGTCTCTTCTTTTTATAAAAATACAAAATTTACAAGGCATGTATTTTTGACCAGAGAAATTGTAAAGCAAGAACATGAGCAAGGAAGAGTCTCACTGAAATGCTTCTTTCTTGATAGTGAATCCACTAATGCAGAACAAATGACTAAGACATATGTAACAGTGGTTTAAGACTTTGAAAGAGCTGAATCATACTGCCACATTAGTGATATTATTATTCACTGAAAACCTCTCATCTTGTCATTCATTATCTTAATTTTTCCTTAAATGGGAAAACGACCCATGATCTCTCACAGTTTCATATAGTTGCACTTAAGGGATTTATGTACTTAGGAAATAGCATATAAAGTTGTGTGACCAGATCTAATTTAGCTTACTACAAATCATCTTAATTTCTGATTATTTTTGTCCTTTTTGTTTGTTTATTTTTTGTCCATCATCAAGAGTGATAATTTCTCACTTATATTAACAATAAACTGTCTTGGCTACATATTTGCTGTAGCATAGTTTGCTTGTTATAAATTCCTTCTAGTTTCTTGTAGCAGCTTTTGTAATTATATAGTAAGTACAGGTATGTTTGAGTTCCTTGCCTGTTTTCTGCTTTGAGAGAAGTATTTATTGTTTGTGTGTTATTTGGGTGCTTACAGTGGCCTCAGTCTCACATATGGACTGGATTTCTGAAAGCTTTTAATTGCATTGCTCATCAAATTAGCTTAAAATGAGTCTCCCTTGTGTCATAAAATGAGGAACATAATGTGAAACAGAAAAATACAAGTAGCTCTTACCACCCTCCATATTCTGTTGCTTTGCTTGAAAATTGTTTGTATTATGCTGCCAGTAATTTATTTATTCCTTCAGATGTTTCTTGTCTTTCATGGAAGCAGACATAATTCAGTTTCCCACTGGCTTTGATTTAAAGACCATTAGAACTGTATAATACAAAATCTTACTTGTTAAGGAGAAAAGTAGCCTTCCATTAATTGTATATAAACTGCAGTAAGAGTTTTTATGCTGGTGTGTTATGCCAGTTCTGGGTGGAATCATATTGCTAAATATTCATTCATATTTCAAGTTGTATTAATTATGCAAGGTTTTTTAATTAATAACTGTATGTTGTGTAATAGGCTTACCAAACAAAAAAAAAGCTTCATCTGGGGTACTAGAATGTCTTATTGTTGTTATGTCATCTGAAAATGTACATTCATTTTTTTTGTTAGAGAATTCTTGAATGGAGTCCAAAGCTCTTGAAAAGCCGCAGAAGGGAAGTCTGTGTGTGGGTAAGTAATTTCATATATTTTGAATTTCAGGGAAGAACTAAGACTTTTTGTTTAGTGAAATACAGAAATAACTCCTGGTTTACTTTTTAATAATGGCAAATCAAGGAATATAACTGAACTACTGTCTTAAATAGATTGTCCATGATTCGAGCAATTAATCTTAAATTCCTGAAGAAAGAAAAAGGGCATAAACATACATTTTTATCAGAAAACTGAAATCCCCTTCAAATGGCAACACATTTAATTTTAAATTACCAAATTCACGTGGTTTACAAAACCTAAGATCTGTATAGAAATCCCTTTAAAATACAGATCAATTTAGAAAAGACAAGAAAAAGCCAAAGAGTGCTTTGCAGAAATGGAGATTAAGATACTGCATTAGATATCCACTAAAATGTGTCCTGTATAATTTTTTAAGGATGTAACAACAGCAAGCATCTTAAAATTATATCAGAAAGCAATTTGTGGTAAAACATTGTAAGGTGTTTGTGTGGGGTCTGAGGGCAGTAAAAGTCATGTCCAAACAGGGAGGACACTCCTAAAACTCTTAGTAATAAAATATAACTGTAGAAAACATGAGAAGCAACTTGCTGCTTAAGACATCACATTAACATATAAAAACATCTGAAATGGGAGCCCACCTAGGCTATGACTGATTTAAGACAGGCATTCTTTGTAAATGAAGGCTAACCTGTTAGGAGAACTGGGTGGAATTCATACAGTAAGAATTAGAATTAGAATAGAAAGGAATTAACATATTTATAGCAAAGCAGAGTGCATGTATATGTGCCTGCCAATGTAGTTAGCTGTGATACCAGGAAAAATCAGAGTGTAGGCATATCTCATGTCAGTCTTTTTAAAAAGGAGGTCCAAGGCATTTGTGGAATGGTAGACTAGTAAATCTATTTTTTGTAGAAGAATAAAAACATGTGCAGTGATGAAGTTGTTGGGCTGGATGTACATGCAGCATAATGGGAGAGATGCAATCCAGCTGCAGTGGAAGGAAGTCCTGCCTCACAAACGTGTTTGACTTCTCTCAGGGATGTAGAAAAGGGTGTGTAGGTGAATGTAATGCACTTGGATTGCAGAAACCTTTTGGAGAAGTGATTTAACTGGAGTTTAAAAGAATTTAAACTCATGGGGTAAGGTGTGAATGTTAGAAGGGAAGAAGCAAAGAGTGGGATTAAATGGTAAGTTTTCAAAAGAATGCATATATAAAGTAATTGATCCTAAATAATGTCTTGCCACCCAGCAGAGAAGTCACAGTATTCTTATGGAAAGTTCTCTGAACACATCAATTCATTACTGAGCAGGCATCAAAAAGGAAAAAGCATGAGGGAAGTCACAGAGAAGGACCTATAGAGCGAGCAGAATTCTTTTATTTATTTAGTAAATTCATACATAACATCATACATATTGCATGCAGTCTCAGGTAATGTGTCTTACTTTAAAAAAAAGCCAAAACAAAACCCTAGATTGTCTTCCCCCAAGTTCTACTACCATCATATTTAAGTATCGTATGAAGATAATTATTAATGTAGATTCACTAACTAGCTGAGATTTTAAAATAGGTTAGAATTCTACATCTTGCAAAATAAAGGTAAATATTACAAAGTCAGTGAATACAAGTAGGATGTAATTATAGTTTTTTTAGTGCCCCTTGTGCTAGCAGCAAGAAGCTTATAAGGAAGATGAAAGTTACTATGGAAGCCAAAAAAATAGAGGCATTCAGAAAAGGATTAGGATACCTCCTAGGTATTTAGGTTTCTTAGCAGCCATTCAATGAGATGACTGAATGCAACCTGTTGTCACATAAAATCCCTGGTTACATAAGGGCAAAGATCAGTTTGTGTTTTGTTGAATTCTCCCTGAAGGCAGCTCTGTGAAACCCAAATGCAAGTCCTGAGACAGGTTTTCCTCTTCAGTTGATCCAGTTTTATGAAAAATCAGACAGATGAAGCGACACTGCCAAGAATTTAATCTCTCTGCTACAGGGATAAACTTGATACATCACTAAAAGTCGTAACTGTGCATGCTTGTTTATATTTCCTTCAAGTTCTAATGCAAGATTATCTTTAGACAGTGCTGTAAATCAGCTTATTCCTGCACAGATTTGAATTACCAGAGTAGCACAACTTGATAATGTGGAATGGCTCCTGTTGGAAAGTAATCCCTACATGCTGGTAAATGCAAAACAGATGGAACTGGCAGAGAAGCTGCCCCTCTTTAAAGTTAACTTTGGTACCTGCTCTGTGGCAGTGGAGTGGAAATCAGCTGCACAAAACTATTTCAGCTGTAACAGAAAATACAGAAACACTTAAAACAGCCCAGTATACTGAAATCTGGAGTTAGAAATTACTGTACTTATGGGTGACAACATAGGAGTGTTTGTAAGTAGCAGCTAAATTTAATTAGCCTTCTAAAAATTAAAATATATCTGTAAAAGTTTTGAGACACATTTATTTCATTCCAAATGTATTTTTTAAGGTAATTGAAGGATGTGCCTGGTTATTTGGGACAGTCACCTTGAAATACCTGACTTCTTTCGTGCTTGGAGTAGCTGATGATGTAAGTTCTCTTATTTGGAATACCTGGTTGGTGTCTTCCAAAAATTTTATGATTCTTAATATTTTGATTTTGACATCTTACTGATGTACTTCTGTGAAGATCCAATATTTGTTTTGCAGAAATGGGAGAGAGATTGTATATTTACTTTCTCTTTCATTATGTGTTATCACTGTGAGATGTTATTACCAAAGTTTGTGAAACGACAAGTGTCTTTATTTTTAAGTTAGTAAATACTCTGTGTTTGTTTTGAAATGTGGATTGATAGACCTTTGTTTATTTTGTGTATCTTCTGCCTACACCTTTTATTTACTCAGTTTCTAAGCTCACTCTTCTCTGAAGCTAATTTTTAGGGCAGTTTTGAAATGCTTGTTGTAACAAGGTCTCCTTGCTTTACTTCAGCCCCTTTATTCTGTTGTTAAAAACTTGTCTGCAGATGTGCATCAAGGGGTAAAAGATGGGAAGTTCATATTTTAAAATGAGTGCACAAAACTCTACACACCCTGAATGCAGTCACAATAGTAACACCCTTTTTTCTACTATTTTCTGTTTTTTATTTAATACACTCCAATACACTCAAAGATGTCATTTAATACACTGGAAGTAGCTTTTTGGTGCTCTTGTAACAACATCATAAATGATGTAAAATCCTATTCTAACTTATATTTAAACTACTTCATTGTGGAAAACTGGACAGTTTTTTTTTACAACAGTATGATTTTTTTTCCTGTATATCCTACCAGGCTCATATAGGAAATATATTGAAATCTAAGTTTATTGGCTACAAGGATTTTGATACATTAATGTATACCTGTGCTGCTGAGTTTGACTTCATGGAAAAAGAGGTAATTTGATTATGATTATGAAAGGGGGAGCTTTTTGCTTTATCTTTGTTTGTAACTTAAAACATCTAAGAACCATCACCTCCTACTGCCATCATAAGTTCAAGTGCATACTTGTGAAAAGAGAAATTAATGAGCTAAAGCTAAATTTAACTGCTTTTGTTGCATTTAAATGAACTAAAAACAGTGTTCTGATTTTGGATCTAAGAAAGGCATTTGCTTGAATAAAAAAAGTTCTTGCTCAGGGATAAATGAAAGGTTATAGTTCTGCGAACTTAAGATTTTATGTGGCTCTCAGTAACTGGTTTTGAGTATATGGAAAATACACTGATTGCTGCAAAAGCCTTTTGTGGTAGGTTTAGACTACAGAGCAGCAGTGAAGCTTCATAATGTGGCATTAGTAGACTTGAATTTTAGTTTGTTGATATCTAGATATGCATTTAGAATGTTTATAGGTTACTCAACCCATAGTAGTCAAATTCAGATGAGATACAACCTACTGGTCTTTGGGTGACTTGCCAAAAAATTGGAAATAATTTACTGGTGACCCCTAGTATTATGATGGCTGGGTAGAGTTTCCATTTACATTTTACTCAAGGAAGAACTCTTTATATTATTTCCTTTTAAATGACTGTTGAAATAATTCTGTATTACTGGAAAGCAATTAATGCAGTTGATTTCCATTGTAGACTCCAGTAAGATACACAAAGACTCTCCTATTGCCCGTTGTTCTGGTGGTTTTTGGGGTAATTGTCAAAAGGGTAAGTGATTGATGTAGTGAATCACCTTTACCTTGAATTTACTTTTCAGCTCTTTTAAAGGGATCATCCTTTATTTTGAGATGGGAAGAAGTTGGTGTGGTGGGTTAACCTTGGGTGGCTACCAGGTGCCCACCAAGCCATGCTCCCCTTTTCTGTCAGGGGGAAAGAAGAGTTGATAAACCTCATGGGTCAAGATGAGTGTAGGGGCATCACTCTGAATTACTGTCATGAGCAAAACAGGCTTGAATTGAGGAAGATCAGTTTAATTTGTTGTGAATTAAAAGTAGAGCAGGATTACAAGAAACAAAAACACCTTCCCCTTGGTGGATTCCTTCCATAGGCTGCGGGTCTTCTAAGACCTGGGCTAGCATGGGCCCTTTCCATGGGGTGCAGTTCTTCAGAAACTCCAGCATGGGTCCCCAGAAGTTGCAGCTCCTGCCAGAAGTCTGTGGTCCTTTGTGGGCTCTTCTCCATGAGCTGCAGTACCTGCTAGGAATTTGTTCCTTTGTGGGCTCTCCATGGCTTGCAGCATCCTTCAGGGGCATGACCACCTGCTCTGGCATATGGAGTTCTCCACAGGCTGCAGGTGAATATCTTACCTGCTCCACCAGAATCCTTCATGGGCTGCAGGGGAAAAAAAAAAACTTAAGTCCCTGTGGTCTTCTCCAAAGCTGCAAGGGAATCTCCTGGTACCTGGAGCATCTCCTCTCCCTCCTTCACTGACCTCAGTGACTTCAGGGTTGTTTCTCTCCCATTTTTCTCACTGCTTTCTCTTGAACCTGCTGCACAGGTATCTTTTTTTAAACACTTTATCAGTAGAGGCCTCACCAGTGTCACTGGTGGGTTCAGCTGTGGCCGGTGGGAGATGTGGTTTGAAGCCCTCTGGAAGTGGTTCTGCCTGACATGGGGGAAGCCCCTGGTCTCTTCTCCCAGAAGCTGCCCCTGCAGGCCCCCTGCTATCAAAACATGCTGTGTAACCCCAGTACAGTTAGGTAAAATACAGGTTTTCAAAAGCATTTACTTCAAATTCTGTATTCTCTATACAAAGATTTAGCAAAGGTCCAGTCCTGAGTCAGTGGTAAAGCTTGCTTTGATGTTAAGTGCTAAAAATATTTCTGTCACCCAGCTGATGAAGACTATAACTGGAGCTTATAACTTTTTGTAGATTTGATTATGTATAATTTGCGTAAAAACAGCTTACAGTTTACACAGGAACAGATGGGGTAGCTGCTAACTGCCTGGCTAATTAAACATCCTCAAAAAGAAGTTTTAGCTTAAACACTGCATGTCTTTTATCTTGGAATTTTCTCAAAAGGAGATGACCCAGGTGTAACTTAATTTAGCAAATGTTGAATATGCTTTGGAATGCTTTGGAAAGTTTATTTGTCCTTTTTGTTGGCTCTTGTTTTCTTCAGACAATTAAATCTGTTATGTGGTCCTTATCTCAGACAGGCCAAAGTGAAAGGTAAGTCCTGTCTTCTTTTTTAAAGTAAAACTGAATTTTCTGCTGAAAGTTCATTTGATTTGCTGTATGCTGCATAATTCAGAATTTTGCATTACAATGGCCCTTTTTGAAGATTAAGTGTGTACAGTTCAGTAAGTGAATGTCTTGGATGTACTATGTATGGTATTTTTATATGATATCTAAAGCTAAGGTTAGCTGCTGAACCTGTTTTAGACATAACACATTTACACCTAGATTTTCTGTTTAATAATTTAATTTGATGCTCTGTTCCTAAAGCAATATATATGTGCCTTTTTACTATAAATGGTGAATGCAAGTTCTTTTCTCCCTATTACTTTTTCTAGGTTTTAAAGATACATGAGTTTCACCCTTAGGAAGGGATCCCAATTGTATTAATTTTATTTACTAAATATCTGTAATACACACGCCACCTGTCACAACTGTTTGACATCACTTGTTGATGCTTTGCTAAAGAGAAGTCAGTTTGTCCAGTTGCATGTTGTCATTTTGCTGACAAGTCTTTCTGCTCCCTGTTTGTTTTCTAAAATACTGTTAATAATTTCAGTGATCTGTTATCTGTAGTCTACTGAACTTCCCAAAATGTTCACAGATGTGAGCAGGATTCAGCATCCTGTCTTCACTGATGTTTTTGGAGAACAACACGTGTACAAGATTTTGACTCTTCACATTTGTATTTGTTTGAGAATCCAAAATCAATATAAGTAGTGCCTGACTGACTTTTTTTGGTGCCAGTGTTCTGCTTCTTCTCAGTGGTTCCCAGCAAAGGACAAGGAGTAAAGGCTATAAAATAAAACACAAGAAGTTACACCTCAGTTGAGGGAGAATTTCTTTTTACTGACCCTGGCAGAGCACTGGAACAACTGCCCAGGGAGGGCATGGAATCTTCCTCTCTGGAGACATTCCAAACCCACCTGGGCACGTTCCTGTGTCACCTCCTCTTGGTGACCCTGCCTTGGCAAGGAGGTTGGACTGGATGATCTCCAAAGCTCCCTTCCAACCCTAATGATTCCATGATTTTTTACATTACTGAAGTTTCATTTTCTAAATAAGCTGTTCTATAATTCATGAAGCTAAAAAAAATGCCAAAATTAATATTCAAATTTCCAAATGGATACAGGGATTAAGGAAGATAGTTACTGGTTTGCAGTGTATTTAAAACTTTAATGGAGTGGAAAAAAATTTCTCTTCAGACATTGACTCATGCTTACTGGATTAGTTGTGTTGTCTAATGCCACTATAGATGATTTAAAAATTCATAAATAATGTGGGCTTTGTGTTGTGTTCTTTTTTTCAGAGAAGAACGTTTTAACCATGGTGAGGTAAGATTCTTTTTCTGCACAATTTTACTTGTTAATACAAATACTCAGTGTTGAAATGCAGGTTGCAATGGTCTGATGATGATATGTATACGTGCTTTATTTGAAGCTTTGTATTTGCATTTTTTATTCCCTCACCTTAAATTGTGTCTCTTACTTCACCAGAATAATTCTGGAATGTTGAACAAAAAGCCCACAAAGACAGTCAGGGAGGGAACACCTGTCCCATGGAAACACCATGAAGTTGGGGTTGATTCAGCCAGGGAAGAGAGGGCTGCAGGGAGACCTCACTGGGGCCTTCCAGTGCTTAAAGAGGACCTAGATAAGAAAGACAAGGACAAAGCTTTTAGCACAGCCTGTTGTGATAGGAGATGGTAGGTGTCTGTCAGGTTGCCTTAGGGGAGTTTTAAATTGGATATTTGGAAAAATTTCTTCACCAAAAGGGTTGCCAGAAATTGGCATGGGCTGCCCAGGGGAGGAATTGGGTCACCATCCCTGGATGTATTTAAAGACATTTATTGTGCCACTGAGGGACATGGTTTAGTGATGGACTTGGCAGTGTTAGGTTAATGGCTGGACTTGACCTTAGAGGTCTTCTCCAACCTGAATGATTCTATGATAGTCAATCAGATCAAAGCACTGATTGAAAGATGCCTCTATGATTTACCACAGCACTTTGACAAGTAACACAGATTCAGTGTCAGGAGTGGTGAGTGATAGCTGATGTTTTCTAATGTTTTTTGAGAATACTGAAGCAAGCTGCCTGTGACTGTGATTATCAAGGACAGTTTTATTTGCTTCTTTGATTCCATACTTGGGTATTTTGGGCACTAAATAGCAAGGTCTCTTATGTTCTATAAAGAGGTATACAAGAAATTTTACATATATCTGTTGTTTAAGGATTTTTTTAATAGGTAGCCATTCCTGCAGCTCCTTTTGGTTTAACTGTTAATGTTTGTCCTTCCTGTTGTTCCATTCCTTAGTGTACTACATACACTTTAGAAAAAAGATAAGAGAAAGTCATTGTCATGATCTGAAATAGGAATATCTTTATTTTGACTTGTACTCTTCCAGACAAGCTCATCATTTAGTCTGTACTGAAAATGAAGTTTTAGAAATGAAAAGTATACAAATATTATGCTCCTGTGTCTTCTGTTTTTTTTCTTCTTTCCAGCTGGTATTCCATGCATTGCAGCTGTTGGCATACAGTGTCCTAGCTATTTTAATAATGAGATTAAAACTGTTTTTGACACCACATCTCTGTGTTATGGCTTCCTTGGTGTGTTCAAAACAGGTAAGGTCTCTTTCATCCTGCAGCTGTCTCAGTACTTTCAGTATTACAAAGATACTTGTCCTAAAGCTGATTTCTCTGTCTGTAATTGCTGAATCTGAGGATACCAGTTAAAAATAAACCAGATTATATTGCCTGTCAAAAAGTAATTCCATTCTCCCCTCTTCCCAAATAAAGCAAATGTTGTTTTATGCAGCTTGTCCAATTTATGTAAGTTAACATGCTGTGTACTGAGCTTGAGCATAGGGAGACACTAGATTTTACTGTATTTACACACCTCTGCCATTGCAAGTTTTTGACTATTAATTTTATGCAGTGTTTGACTTTGTTTACACTATGTTTTCACAGCTCTTCAGAGCTTATTGCCTTGCATATTTTTTGTCTGTTAATTCTCTCTAGAAGTCTTGTTTGAAGCCTTGCCTGTTGAAAACATTTCAGTCTTAAAAATCAAAATTCACGTGCTCAACTTTTAATCTTTTTAGTTTGAAATCATCTATAACTCAAAATGTTACTGGATTTTCTCCAGATATGAAAGTCTTAGAATAGGCTTTCAATGTTTAAGTATCTGTGTTGCCTGTGAAACCCCTGTGTCAAACAACTGGAAGATGAATGAATGAGACAGAATTATGCAAAGAGAAGAAAGCTATGCCATGTTAAGCCAGCTGAAAAAATGATTGTTTCCCAGAAAACTAAATTGCTTCCCTGCATGTTCTTTGAGGGAAGGACAGTTCTTTATAATACTGGATGGATTATACAGTATCAGTCTGCTTAAATGTTATGCTCATCAGTTTCTTTGTGCCTGATTTGTTACTTGGCCTAGGTAAAAGTGCTGAGTGTTTGCCAGCATCCAGTGAATCTGTACAGTTCAAATATAAAAT
Source organism: Campylorhamphus procurvoides (assembly GCA_013396655.1). Lineage (NCBI taxonomy): Eukaryota > Metazoa > Chordata > Aves > Passeriformes > Dendrocolaptidae > Campylorhamphus > Campylorhamphus procurvoides. The sequence continues at coordinate 442,798 of WBMV01008066.1, forward strand.
GCTAAAAAGTTTGGCAAAACCTCTTTAAAAAGTAACTTTATTTAGCCACCTTGTAACTGAGCATTAGGACTGAAGAGTAATTTGCCTCCACATACTTGCTATTCTGTAAGGTTCATAGGTATTCAGTTTTCCAGCTCTTAGTTGTTCTTGAAATGTTGGCATCCTTTTAGGGTGGTCTGATTATTTAAGTAACAGCAGTTACACTGGTTAGATTTTTCCAAATGGAATTTCATGAGGTCTTTCTGAGTAATTTGAAATTCAGTTCCTTTTCAAAAATCAGAAAAACAAAAAGAAACAAAGTCTGTTTTCTTTTAACATACGATTTCTAGGTAACAATGACAATATAAATTCATTCTGCCCAAAGTTAATTTGTTCTTAGTTTGGTTTAGCTCTTTGTTGCTAGAGGAAAATTGATGGGCTTTTCTGCCCTGGTGGTGGTGATGGTAGTAGCATAGTAGTAGTAGAATTTTCTAGTGGAGTTCAGAACTAAAAGTATTTCTGTGTTTTGTGCCACAGGAAAAAGCCTCTCAGCCTTCTGAGAATTAAAAATTAATAAAATCTATACTGCTTTTTTTGGCCACATAGTGATCTTTTTGTTTTGAAAGTCCCCAAGTAGCAGCATTTCAGTAATTCCTCCTGGATCTCTGTGGGTTTTTTAGCACTGCAACTAAAGTCATCAGGCCAGCTAATGAAAGCTGGTGCTTTGGTAATTGTTGTGTCCTGTGTCTTAGAGGATGCCACATGTCATTACTGTGTAATATTGAAAATGAGGACAGGTTCAGCATATTTTGTCCTTTTTTTTTTTTTTTCCTGCTGCTTCCAACTGCATTTTGGCCCTTTGGTTGTCCTGCAGTTTCCTGTGGTTGTAGAGTGAGAATAAGCTTCTTGGGAAGCTACTATTGCAGCTGATAACCTGCTCTGGAAGCTGCCCCTTTGGACCAGATGACTCAGGTCCAGTGACGTTTTCTTTTGTCTGTTGAGCATGTCCCCTAGGTTGGTGCTGATTGATACCCATGGAAAAGAAGCTGGATTTTTTCCTGGTCTCACTGATGGATGCTTTCTTTAGTAGGGAGAGGCTGGTGAGCTTCCAGACTGCTTCTATGACTTAAGCAAGCAACAAGGAAACTCCTTTTTTCTTGTTTTATTTTGTTGTTGTTTTGTTTCTTTGGTTTTGTAGGGTTAGGAAACTATCAAGTGGTTTTTAATGAGCTTTTTCTGTCCTACTGGCTGCTGAGCAAAAGTAGATTTTTGAGGTCGATTCAGAATTGCTGCAGCAGAGGGAGATGAGAAGGGAAAGATGGGACTTGTCACCAAATGATTGATTAACTCTTGGTACATTTATCATTAGGTGAAGCTTTAGGTGTTTGAATAAGGCATATGTTAATAACAACTTGGTTCTACACATGTAAGAAAAAATGAAGCAAATTCAACACAGGTGGTTATTATAATTGAGGTCACCACTATGCTTTTATCTAGCAGACCATGGAAGTTTGCCTGCAGTGATATGTTAGCATAACTAGTTTATTTGGAGGTTAAAGATTATTATTCTGCACATGGAGAAGGAATTTTATATGTTGTGTTCTTCCCAGCCCATTGCCTGAATCCCTGTACTTTCCATTACTATTGTGGCAGCTGATGGACAATAAAAATGATAATGTCCTCTTTTTTAATAAAAAAAATATTTCCATTGTCTGGAGTGCTTTGTGATGAAAAAGTGACTGAATGTTGATTTTTATTGGAAAGTAATTCAGTTTGTAACACATTTTAAAGAAAGATTTTTAATGAAGGAAAAAAGGAAGAAATCCATCTTTGCAAAGGGAGTAAAGTCCCTTCTCTACAACTACATTCTAGGTATTGTAAACTTGTGATTAGAACCTATTCTTCTCTAAGTTGAATAATTAAATCTCAAAGATGAATAAATAAATTAGGGGTCAGTTCAGTTTTCTCGTTAATATACTGTTCCTGCTTCAAGTTAGGCACAAGTCTGCTGTTGTTTCTATTTAGATTTTTAACCATTTACATGCACATGTTTCCCCTTTTCTGTTAGGAGAAATTATATTATCCTGAGTAAAATAGCTAGAGAAAGGCTTCAGGTATTAATTTGTTAAAAACAAACTAACCCACTTGAATTGATGAAAAAACCCACACGAGGAACAGCATCCCATAAAAGAAATGCTGCTTTTACATTCCATATATATTCAACCATTCTAGGCTCTTTTTATAAACAAAACAGTGCTAAATTCAGAGACTTCAAAATTAATGAGTTTTTATAAAAGCATGACATGAATGTGATTTTCTTTGACTTAAAAAGTCATGGAACTTCTGAAGATCTGACATGTCCATGAAGTGACATTTTCTGTGACTGTTGTAAAAAGAGGTCTGGTTATGTAGGGTAACCTACAAATGAATTAATTTCCCTTTATCCTTCCAGAGCCTCACAGTGGTCAAGAATATTTGGTATATTAAGTTTCCCTGGATGGTATCACTGTTCTTGGTGGAGTGTTTAGCAGGTCTTTGAGGATGAGAGTAGAGTACTCTCTATTTTTGGAGAGGTGGCTGGAAAATTTAATAATCTAATGCAGTTTATGGTTTATAAGAAAGATGACATGTGCCACCTAACTGGTGGAATCAGCCTGGTGGGAGCTTCTACTGAGAGACTTTATTTTGTTGGTTCATGCTTTAATTAAAAAAACCCCAAAACACTAAACAGCTGCTATTAATGAAATGTATTTTTTTACTGTGAGTTTGATATTTTTGAAATGTGGAGTCTTCTAATTAACAGTAGCTTGGGAAAAATTTTAATTTATACTTTTTCTTATCTAAGGTTTAGGTCAAATATGGATGTGATAAAGTGTTCCTGCTCAAACTGAACTTCAACACAGCAAATTTAGGATTACTTTTTTCTTAACAACCCATTTCATTTATTTATGAATATTTGCTTAGAGCCTCCAGCAAACTGCCTTTAGGAAAAAATGCAAGCCCCAGTTCAAAGTAGGATATAAAGCAGCATTAAACTTATTATCCCCAAATTCCTGTTTTTCTGATGTTCAGGAGTTTGTAGTACAATGTCTATACTACAGATAGAAACTCTAGTTCTAAATTAGAGATAAAATACTGTAAGAGTCTGGTTAGCTTTATTGAACCATCTTTACTTGCAGAATTTGACATCTGAGCTACAACTTTAAAAGCTGCATTGATGTAATTTGTTTTAGAGTTGTTTTTTTTTTATTTTTTTAGAATTACAAATGTGATGTCTGACATTCCATAAACATGAATAATTCTTAGGAGGTCTCATTGAAGCTTAGTAGAGAAGCAATAGCAGAGATGTTTCATACTGTAATATGTTAGGTTCCTCAAATAAAAATGAATTGTTCTGCATACAGCATTACAGAACTGTTGTCTAGGAATTAATCAATTCTTGCATTTCAGTTATTTGGATGGCTCTTCTATAAAATCCAGCCCAAAACATTGGTCTTTGCTATTTTAGCATTGATGGCAATAGAGGGATCTGCAAACCTTCAAACTCAGTGGAACATCATGGGAGAATTCAGCAATTTGCCACAGGAAGAACTTTTGGAGTGGATAAAAGTCAATACCAGGCAAGGTAAATATTTCAGTGTGTAATTTTCACTGTTTACTGTGAGATTGAACCACTGAACTTGTCATGAATGAGTGCTGAGGTATTGCTGCTATCTGTGGCTGTGCCTTAGGACTACCCTAAAGCCAAATCACATATATTTGTCCATCTAGAAGCCACCTTAAATGACAAAAGCACTGAAAGCTGGCTTTGTTAGACCCCAGTCTGAAGGTTCTAGCCACTGGTGTAGTATTTCAACAAAAGTATCTCAACTTTGCCAAGTCCAATTAAAAAAGGTTTTTACTTAACATGATACTGATCTTCTCTATGGGTCCATGATCACCACTTTGCTAGAAGAGAATTAAAAATGTGTGTGTTGTGGTTGCCCCCCTTCTTTTCCTAAAATAAGTAAAAGTGTCAGAAAACTGGCTGGAAATAAAGTAGTTACTTTTTCAGCAGGAAAATGTGAGCCAAAGTGGACTGAGATTTTATTGCCCATTTAACACTGGTGTGAAAGTGAGAAATGCAAGTGTGTTATTCTACCCATTCATGAAAAATAAGATGCATTAAATCTTCATTCTTAGTTGCTTAGTTATCTAATGACTTATATTGAATTCAAGGTTATAAAATAAAATTGATTTTGTGTGGCTCCTGTTGGTGCCACGTCAGGCCTTTTAGAAAACCCTATTCATGGTTTTTCTACAGGATTACTGTTGAGATATTTGAATTGCTTCTCTGCTTTTGCTGCTCAGTTGTTGATGTCAAACATGCCTTTTGTTGTGCATTTCAGATGCAGTTTTTGCAGGAGCAATGCCCACAATGGCAAGTGTTAAATTGTCTACACTGCGTCCTATTGTAAATCATCCTCACTACGAAGATGCAGGGTTAAGGTAATTTTTTTTTACTGTTGAGGGTTTATTTGTATTTGCTATTAATTCTCATAGTGTTTGTAATACACAGTAGGAATGGCTCCATGTTATATTGTAAAATTTTTTAAAAGCCCATAAAATTTGATTTATTTTAGTCGGATTGAAAACTCATGCATTATTTCTTCAGGATTTATATTCATCCAAAGGGATACACTACAGGAATAGGCATGGCTTCAAACTTTACATATAAAAAATCAGAATTAAATTATGGAACTGGATTTAATGTGTACTGTTATGTCCTTTCTTCATTCTAGTTACTCCTGACACTGTAGACAGCTTTTATTTTTTTCTCAAGATAGCCAATGTAGTTATTTCTATTAGCTTTGTGTGATTGGCTGTCATTTGTTTTGTGATAGTTTTTTAATTATTGAAATACTAAGACTAGTTGAAACTGAAATTTTGTAATGCAATTACTAAGTTTTCTACTCTGTTATTTTCAAAATCAGGGTATTTTCCTAACTTGAAATTGACTTATGGGAGAACATCAAGAATTTCTTTTATTACCTTTAATATTGTGGTGTCATTATTTGGTAAAACTGGTTAAAAAACCACAACACACAACAAGAAAACAGCAAGATAGAGAGGGATAAAGGAGAAAGGGCAGGGATTCATTTTACATGCCTTATATCCTTAACTCTGTCTGGCATTGACTTTTGGTCTGCCCTGAATTGGTCAGGCAGTTGGACTAGATGCTCCCTGTAGGTCCCTTCCAACTGGAATATCCAGGAAAATAGAGGAAAATACAGGATAGAGTGTTTGGGGAAAATAAGGTACAGGCAATACAGTATCAGCAAATTAATGTGAGTTAACAATGGCAATACAGTATCAGAATATTAATATGAGTTAACAGCATCCCACTTTGCACACTCCAAGGAGGGTATTACTGGGTGATACAGAATGGGCTGGAAGGGACCTTAGAGGTCATCTAGTTCCAAACCAGGATCAAGGTGTGCCAGTGCTGATTTTTCTTGCTGAGCATAGATGGGCACCCTCTATTTAAAGTCCAGACAGGGGCAGTGAGTGTGACCTTTTGTGGAGAGCCTCAGCTGGGGATTCCTTCTGATCACCTGCAGTCCAAGCCAGGTTGTTTCTAGCCTGGAGTATTATGTGGTGAATGCATTGCTTGGACACCTTTACACATTCTGTTCATGGATTTTGATACTAAGTTGTCTCCTGCCACAGAAAAATCACAGGGCTGTATACATTGTTCTTGGAATCACTGTATTTGTGAGGAAATAATGGTACTATTCATGTAAACTTTATTTTAGTGTAGTTACCTTTTGACATAGAGAAGCCTTCCTCTCCAGTCTAAAGTTAAAGCTTACATTTTCATGCTGCATTGCTGGCTAACTTTTATATTTCTCTTTTTGAAGGGCCAGAACTAAAGTAGTGTATTCCATGTACAGTCGGAAACCTGCAAACCAAGTGAAGAGAGAATTGATGGAGCTCGGAGTCAATTATTACATTCTTGAAGAGTCACTGTGTGTGAGCAGAAAAAAGTGAGTAATCTGCCTCTTTCTCACAAGAATGGTACAACACTCAAATATGTAGCCTAAGATATTCATATCAAGTGGTAGTTTTGAAATGTTGATTTGTACTTTATTTTTAAAAGTCTCCAAAACACATTTTTCTCCAGCATCTCTAGATTTTATTGGGTATAATTGACTTTACTCACATTATCTTGGTGTGCACCTAAAAAGCTGCTTTTAAACTTCACTGTAAAACATTGGAGGGATTCACAGAGGAAACAAGTCATTATTCTGTGATGGTAAGAACAGATTTATGTGTATAATGAAAACCTAGTATGAATAAAAGGTGCAGAGTAAAAGATAGTTGGAGCACCAAAAATTTTGTCACCTTTAGGATGTCTTTCAGAAAGAGCTGTGCTTTTTCTTCTTTGCTTTTTTTCCTTCCCCTTGATTTCTCCTTCTGGCCTCCAGAATAAAATTATTTTTGATTTTATTTTAATTTGGAATAAAATTAAATGTATGCATTCTATTTCCTTGCTATCATCTTTGATAAAATTAGAAAATTCTCAGTACCTCTAAATTTGAAAGACATCTGTATAGGGAATTGATGTTGGCTATGATCCTTAATGAAAAGCAAGAAGTTACTTTTTTAAGGTGTTTTATTTCCTGAATTTTCTTTAGAAATGTTAGGAATGTGACTATCATCCTCCATTTTATAAGATTTAAAGGTCCCTGGCAATGTATATCATATAATTTGAGTTGTTTTATATGCTTCCTCCTCCAAATTAATTATTAATTGCATAACCACAAAAGCAGATGAATTTTACACATTCTCAATACTCTTTTAAATTGCTACTGTATTAATTTTTGTAATCTGATAATTTCTAGTATAAAGACAGATTTAAAAAATACAGATGTCACAATCAAGTATTTATAGGGCACTATAAAACTGAGTTCAGCAAGCTGTATGGGTTTTTTTGTGGCATTTCTTCATCTCTCTTTTCATATTCATGTTTTCCAGGCCTGGTTGCAGTATGCCTGAAATTTGGGATGTCGAAGATCCTGCTAATAGAGGAAGAATTCCTTTATGTACCCTTATGAGCAAGAATTCCAGGCCACATTTCATCACAGTATTTGAAAATAGCAATTACAGAGTCCTGAAGATTCCAAAGGAATAACATTTCAATGCAATGAAGCATCACTCTTTCAAATCTTTAAACTAGTAACTGTAAGAATTCTAAATCAGAAGTACCTTTTCTACTAGACTTAAAATGGAAAAAACGTGTATTTTATTTTTTACCATTTTAGGTGAATTCTGATTATAGAAATATCTTAAACCTAACAGTTTGGATTTCTATTTCAGGGTCAGTCCCTTGAGATTTGCTATGCAAATGATTATATGTTTGCACATTTTATTTAACACTGATCCAAAAAGAGTTAAAAGTAGCTACGAAAAAATTTGTAGGCAGACTTGAAACTTCCTTTTTTTTGGGTGCATGTTCCTGGAATCCTATTGATATTAAAAAAGAAGACTAATAAGGGTAATATTTGCAGCAAGCAATAGTTTCGCTTCTCAGTGTCCAAGGGTTTTTAGCATTGTTATGCATTCACAATAAGCTGGCATAATATACATGAAATTTTTAAGGGAAAATGCTTTATTCAGGAAAAATCTGTCATAGCCTTAGAAAGATACTAAAATAAATCCTCCACTGCCTTAACTAGACCTTCAGCGCCTAACTTGAGAAGAAATTACTTTCAAAATTTATGCCCTGTTTGCTTTCCCCCATGTATTAGATCCTGCCTGGCCTTTTTATCATCAGCATTAAAGAAAAAAATGAAATGTACCCCAGTTGTGATGTGGGTGTAGTCAGTTGTGTGGGTATAATTGCTCCAACCTTCTTAGACTGGTTCTGCAGTTTGCCTGTCATCTTGGTGTCACACCAATATTATAATTAGATAATAGAGAATTCCCTTTCCAAGGTACCCAGTGGAAGGACACCCTTTAGTCGTTTAACTGACTTGGTAGAGTTTTTGTATGTTTATTGCCATTGGAAAATATCACAGTAATTGTGATTCTACAGTATAAGACTTCTAAAGTCTGATGTTTCGCTGTCTTATCATTCATGTTTTGGATTTGTTTTGACTTGAGGTTTTGGTTTTTTTGGATTTTTTTTGTTCAAACATCAGTCTGTTGATATGACTGGTCTTTTTAGCCCTAATAGCATCTGGCAATATTAGATGCTCTAGGGTACCATCCATCACGCCTATAACAGCATCAATTAAATGGCAACCTGTGATAAAGTAGTAGTATAACAACTGATCAGTATTGTAAAACTTCTTATTTTTTTAAAATCTGTTTTATTGAGAGGGCGAGGGGAGAATGGCTGAAAATGCATTAGCTTTTTAACTTTTACAGAATAGCTTTTGGAAAAATTTCTATAAGGAAACTCACAAAGAAAGGGCTTTTGGGAAGTCACTTTTTAAAATGTTAATTGAATTCAAGGAAGCAGGAAAAAAAAATCTTTATATAAACATTGTGACTAGTGTTTCGGCACAAAAAGGTACTGTATTTTTATGAAGTTTATGCCAACTGTTGACATGTACTTATGTGGTTAAATAAAAAAGAGAAAGATGGAAATAGTTCTCATGTTTTGATGGATCTTACACTTGTCTCTTAAGTCTGTTGAACTGAACTTTAATACAGTCACAGATATGATTGAAGCTGAACCTACAACTAAAAAATGGACATAAGTTCTTCAGATAATTAAACCAAACTCACACACCTCTTTCTGGCCTCCTTTTTATTCAAAACATCCTTGCAGGAATATAGGAAAAGACAGCTGGGAAGTGTCAAATACCTGTTTTAGAAAGCCAAGTGAACTTGGAAGGCAGTTCAAAATTATTCTGGTTTTGTTCTAAGTTTCTAAGCTCTACTAATAAAGAGTGAAGAATAATAAAGAGTGAAGCTTGACTACTGGTGGAATGAAGAAACATTTGCAAGTTAAGGTTCAAAGATGAGCTTTAGTAAAAGTGTTCATGGATTAGGAGGTGACTGTTACTGAGTACACTGCCAGACACTAAATTTTCAGCTTGTGTTGAGGGATATTACACTGGTCCCCTCTTTCAACTGGTCTTAAATACAAATAATTATTGTAAACTGATAATATGATAAAGTTTAGCAATGAAAAAATAAGGTGGGGAGGAAATATGGGAATTCTTAAATTAGGTGTCTCGTGTTATGAATGTCTTACTGTCTCATTAAATTGCTTTCAGTTTCAAAGGAAAGAATTTGAATTCAAATAACACATTTTACACACAGGAGCACCATGTTAAATGTTATACTTATCGCTGCACCTTGAACTAGAAAACACAACTTTGAGACTTCTTAGCCCTCACTGGAGTTGGTTTTCCCTTTGCAAGATCCTGAATGTGTAACACAAGTTTAAGTTCATCTTTAAGTCTGCGCTGGCCTTGAAGTAATTTAGGCACAAGACTAGAATCCTTCCATACCTGAAAACAGTTCCTGCTACGTTTTAGTAATGCTGGACCATTGTGCTGGTTTTGGCTGGGGGTGATTTGCTTTGCATTAAATATCTTCAGTACAAGGGACACAATTGCAGTTTGGTATCCAACTTCTGATAATTGTGCAAACTAATATTTAGTATTCAGCTGTGCAGAATTTGCTTGGGCAGTGAAACCTTTCAGTGCTACAATAAATTGCCTGCTGTAGCTGTACACCATAAGCACTTTTGTTTCAGTGCAAAATCAGAGTCAAACGTTGTGACAAACTGTTTGCAGGGGAGCTTTAAGCTGACCTGTTAGGTTGGAGCAGAGTAGCAGAAGGATTTACAGGGTTAGGCAGAATATCCTCCTCAGCAAATTGGCTTTTTTCTGATCTCGTGCTGTAATTCTCCATTATTGATGTGATTCATGTAATGTCTGAAATAGTCAGTTGAGTGGGTTCATCATGTAGTATTTCAACAACTTTATTACTTCCTGTTACAGCATGTATAGAACACTTATTGCCAATGCATCATGAGAAACGAATAGAACACAGAGAGAATGAATAATATTGATTTCATACCTGGCTGAGGACTCAGGCACGGTCCCTGTGGCCACTCTTCCATCCTGTCAAGGTTATCAGTGTTTCATTTGAGTCAGGAGCGCAAGCTGCTCTTGTTTGGCTGTTTAGTAGGAAGAATGAGATCTAGTTTTTAGCCTGAAGAATAGGAAAACACTGGATTGCATTTAAACGTGGTACTGAGCCTGCAACAGGGCAACCTCTGGAAGGAAAACCTCTCTCCTTTTGATGTTCACCTGAAAGGAAACAAATCACTCTAGTTAATTCTTTAGGCTTGACCAAGCTTACATTTGAAGCCAGTGGACCAGATTCTTCCATCACTAATTATTGCTGTGTCCAAGCACCCGAGCAGCATCATTCTCATGTTACTGAGCAACAGATTGCTCAGCTTCTGTGACTACAAGTCCCTGGAGTGTCTCAGGATGCAGTTAGCAAACATTATTTGCAGGCAGTTAGTGTTTTGCTGTAGATATCTCTGTCTGAGCTCTGCAAAAAATCCTAGCCTCTTCTGAAGCATTGGCTTTTATAAATTTAACCATTTCTCAAAGTCCAATTTTTTTTTTTCTTGGCTAAAGCAAGTTAGCAAATCCTGAAAATACCCCAGAGTAGGATGCCTCCTATTTTTTTCCCAAATTAGCTTTATGATGGTGTTTGAATTGCTGCCTTGCTTTTGATTTTGAATGTTAAAACATAATGCATCTATATTTGGAGAAGTTTGTCTTCTACTGCTTACAAGAAAAAAAGGGGCTAAAGTTAGAATCAAGTCTAGCAAATGCACAGAGCAGAAATGTTTGCATTCCTGGAGTAGTTCAAGGGCCATTCAACCCAAAGCACCTTAGTTTTCTTTGTTCTAGATCCTTGCTGGATTTAGCTGCAGTTATCACACTACTGCATGCAGAATCTTTGGTTTGATAGTGTTTAGCTATTTTTGTGTTATTACATATTACATAATTTAATCACAGATTGGTTTTGGTTGGAAGGAACCTTAAAGACCATGGACAGGGACACCTCCCACTAGTCCAAGTTGCTCAAAGCCCTGTCTAATGTGACCTTGACAAATAAAAGGAACAATTATTTTGAGAAGGGATAAATGGAAACAAGATGTTCAAATACAAGTTGTATTCCCCAAGTTCTTTATCCAGAACTTTAATTTTGGAGTTTAGTGCCCTCAGGGCTTAAAACCAATGAAATGTTACTTAGCAAGTGGTGCTGTAACTCACTTTTAAACTAATGACATCTTCGCTATTTACCTGAATAATTGCAGGTTTGTTTCATCCAGGTTTTGCCTGAAATAAAAAGGGATTGTAAAGATGCCTTTGAATTAGGAGCTTGTGATATTCATTGCCTTCCTTTGAACCCTTGGTGTGCAACTGAATTCGTATTTGAATTTAGAAAGAAACCTGCCAGCACTGATGGTTTGTTTGGTAAGGTTGTCCTTACACATAATGAAGTAGCAAAGCAATAAAGTTTCAATTGAACTCAACTGAAATGCGTAAATATTTGCAATGTCAAGGTGCAGCAGGACTGCCAAAGGAAACATGGTTTCAATAAAGTCAGACTATATTTGGAATGTCTATTTTTATTTTTTTTTCTGTGTTCAATTTCATTTGATTCTGTTTCACTTTGATGCTGGGAAATGGGATAAAGCTGAGCAGAGTAGACTTGAGAAAAATTGCATAGCTGAAACTGAGGAGGTTTTATATCTTCCAAATATGACCTGGTTTTAATAAATTTTGTCAAAATGTTTGGCTTATACCAATGAGCCAGGCAATGGAAGATGTCCCTGTTATCTGGTGTTCCTGTGAAAGGTAGAGGTTTGTCATTCTCTGTCACTCTGCAATTCATGTATTAATGAGCTAAAAAGAGCCTGGCTTATTGCAAGTTTAAACCCGGGGTACCCTTTATTATCAGGACCTCACAGAAAGGCTGATTCTTGATCACAGGGAGCACAATGAGCAAATTTTAGCATAAAAGAGATGAAGGAATGGGTTTTCCAATGGTTTTGTGTGCCTTCATTCTGGGGTGTGCAGTCCTGGCCCAACTTCCAGAAAAAAAGCCTTGGTCAAGTCACTCACTCAGAATTGGCTACTTAAACTGAAACTTTAATCCTAAAATCTTGCTCAAAAGAAAGGGAGAGAAACCGATATCCTACGAGCAGTTACTCCAGGCCATCTGTGTAATGGTACTTATGGTAAATCTTGAAACTGTTTCAAGAGAGAAACATTTCATTTTAAAAAAATTATCCTCAGTGAGCACTTCTTCAAGCTGCTCTTCTTCTTTGGATGTACCACTAGAGCTTATTGATTGTTTTGTGCTGCCACAGGAACTACACAGTCCTTCCACTCTGAGACTCCTTTTTATCCTTTATAAAACTGATATTAAAACTGGGAGTGGCTTGTGGTTGGTGGTGTCACTTCACAGCATCGTTTGCTAGCTCAGCTGTTTAATCGATCTTTGTGCTGGTGTGCTTTCTGAATCGTGTCAAATCATTTAGACCCTCCTAGACAGCACAGGGTTGCTGGTGCTTTTGCTGGCAGTGAGGTGAGGCACAGGGTCTCTGTGTCCCCTATTACCTCACAATATTTCCCCTTTTTCCTTTCCTTATTGCCACTGTGCTTCAACCAGTGCCTTTGTGTTATAGATAATAGTCCACTCTGTCTAAAGGGATTTCAATGCCATCTGTGCAGAGCAAGCAGCTACGATGGAAAGTTACCTGTTCTGTGCTCTCCTACTTCCATTCCACAAATAAATAACAGTGATGGACTTCTTGATGCTGCTACCACTCTGTAAAAGCCTGTGTTTCCTTCTGGAGCTTTCTTCTGCAAACTTGTGACAAGAAAATACAGAAAATATACGTGAAAGTTTTACTGAACGGTTCACAAGTCAGGGCAATTTCCTCTGACAGAGTGGCCAAAATGTCAGTAGATGTTCTCTGACAATGTTACAGATCACACTGTGTTTTGATGGCTCAGATTGTACTCTGCAAAAACCAAGGATGAGGGAAGTACATAATTTGGGAATGCAACTGAGGGTGAACAGTACAGACACACTTCATCAGTTTCTGGGCTCCCAAGAGCCTTTCTTATTTTCTTCCTTATGTAAGGTGACTGTGATTGCAGGCTGCCCTTTGCTGTTGTCATCTGAGCTGATAGCAGGGAGTAAGTGAGCAGAGAGACCATTTTAAGGCAAAAGGCAAAGCAGCCAAAATCTCTCACTGGCTCAGCTCATGGAATTCTCTGTGTCCATTATTTCTGCACTGTCAGGGGCAGACATCCATTGCAGCAAATATTTCTGAATGTTACTCGTACCCTTGTAAGCAGCCCCTGTAAATGAACTTCATGAGCTCCTTTGGGACTACCTGATGCACAGCTGTGAGGAAAAAATGGGTGGCAGCAAGGGACAAGTATGGTCCATCCAAAAAACACACTCCAAGCTGAGAATGTCTCATAGTGTGCTGTGGGCTGTCACCACAGAGCATCTTGAGCTGCATAACTGCCAGCCTTCAATCCTATTTCATCTGGAGCAGTTTTCACTGCCAGGGAAGATGCCATTCAAGTAAATACTACTCCAGTGACTTTAAGGAGATTGTCCTTGGGTTTAGTCTTCTTTCCCAGCATCCAAGAGACCATTTTCTTTAGGCTTTGTTTCATGAGTGTTTGGATTCAGTCTCACCACTGGATGAAACTTCCTTTTGGATTTACTGGCATGCTTGTTTGATTTTGGAAGGATTTAGAGGAGGATAAACTAAACTTTCCCTGAGGTAGAGATTTTCTGCTTCCTCAGGATTACTGAAGTCTAAAACCCACAATTTGTACAAGATGTAACACCACCTCCCAGAACTATTCTCTGGCCAGGAAAGATTGAAAGACTGAAACACAGCAATCACATTCATTTAGATAGAAACATTAATAAATTATTATTTTTCACTGATTGTGTTAAAAATTGATTTAACAACCAAATGAAGGATGAACATTTGAAGAAATTAAAAGTTATTTGAATCTGAGGGAATCGGTAATGCAAAATACAGGTATGAGAACGTTAAATACAATCTTCTAAAGGCTTTCCAATGATAGTGAAATGGAAGAAGGATTCAGTCTGGCTAAAGCTGTATTTCCACATACGTGCCCAGCATAAACTGGAGTGCAACTGATGGAGTCCTTCTCCCCCAGCCAGCTCTCAGGCCAGCAGGACATTTCATGCAGACAGTGCCATAAACCAGCTCAGGAATCAGTCCAGATGAAACTCACCCGGCAAAGTAAATTGCTTTTTTTTAACATCAGATGAGTATGTAATCTCAATCTTCAAGCAGCTACAGGAAAGCTTGGAACAACCAAGGAGAAAAGGAATCATAAAGGAATACACAGACAGTCAACACTAACTTTTTTCAGTAGCTGGGTAGCACTCAGATGATTGAAAGTCATGACACTGTTGTCTCTCACCTGTGCAGGTGGAGTGAGGATATAGGGAAAAGGGAGTTATTATGGTGAAGGACAGAAAGCTGAGGAGGGCAGCCTTCACTGTTCATGGGGCTATCAGCTTCTTCCCTTTGGAAAGTGCTTATATTTCAGAGTTTTCCCCACAGCTCTGAACGTGGGAGGCAGAGAGAGACATTCCATTGGAAGGATCAAGATGCCTCCAAGGTATCTATTAGGCATATTGGTTGCAGCAGCCTCAGTTTGAGATACTATTTCCATTCTCCTACCGCAGACAAAAAAAAAACCCAACCCTTCTCCTGTCTTATATCCCCAGGCTGTGCTGGGGGTCAGCAAGGGTCTGAAATGTACATTCACGTCTGCATTTGACCTGGAGGATCCCACAGCTCTGGGTGTGCTTCAGTGATGTGTGCTTCTTTAACATAGGGGGTTATTTCCTAAGGTGTGTTTGAGTCGTGTCTTCCCCCCTTTATTGGCTGCTTGTAGTTTAATTAAGTCACCAAAACTAAGGGGTGAGCAAGTTTTGATCCCTTCACCAATGCAAGTGGAATTTGCTGTCAAGAATGCTGAGCACTTGCAGTTGTCCATGAAGCCATCAGGAGGTTTGACTTGAAAATATAAAATTAGACCTGGTGATGCCAAACTCCTCTTTTGTGCCTGTAGGGCTGGAAGGATGAGTTTCTTCACAGGGGTGTTGAGGAGGTAATTTCATTGCTGTGTCTGACATAAACTTGTGGTTTGATGATGGGCACAAAATGACAATCTAAGGCAGCACATCTGAAGAGCGTGGAGCGAAGAAGGTGTGTGGCCATGCACTGAGCTCTTGGAACAAGGTAAATGGAAAAGGATTAATCAGGGTAGTCTATTCCATCTGCTGTATAATGTATAAATACATTATGTGGTAGTAATTCTGTTCTGTATCGTGCTATGTCCACATGTAGAAAGAATGAATAAATTAGCTACCACATACAACCTTAATTTTGGCTTGTGTCTGTTTTGGAGGGATTCATTTTGACACATTTGTGTGTTTTCTGCTGTCTGGACACGCATACACGTGCTGTATGGTCAGAGGGCACGTGCCTATTCAAACAGCAAATCAATGCTGGCTCCGAATTTTCACCCATGGTACCCCCACAAGGCTTTGTCCTTGGAGTACACATTACCAGATGATTATTTTGGAAAGCTCTGACAGTTTGAAATGAAAGGCTGCCTGCCTTCTGAGTACAAAGCCAATGTCAGCAGCTCCACAAAGTGCTGCTGCTGCTGGCAGAAAGTGTGGTCTGCTGGCTCCTTTGGTGAGCTGAGGCAGTCGTGCAGCCTCACAGGGAACTGGGTATAGGAACAGCTCACAATAATACTGTGTTTCTGAATTAAAGCTAATTTAAAGTGCTTGTGGATTAGGTGTAGACGTGCAGCCAACAGCTGAGAGCTGAAGGTGAGGGGAACACACACACTGGAGACCTTTAGAAAACCCTCTGAGAAACTTGCTTTATGTTACAAAGTCACACCCTAAAGCCTGAAGTTGTGAAAAGTGAGATCTGGTTTCGATATCAAAGTTGAGCACAAGTGCTTGTGAGCTCTCCTGTTGCAGGTGCAGAAACTCCCTATTAAAGCTGCAAATCTTTCTTTTCCCCCATTATTTATAAAATGTTGAATGTTTCATGACAGTTGTTCAACTTATATTCAGATTTTTTGATTAAGAGGGGAGGAGGAGGTGCATGATAAATAAGGTATATAACAAATATAGGTCATCCCCTGAGCAGTCACCAGCTTTGAGTGTGCACACACAGGTGGAGGGCATGAGCTTGTATTGTGAAGTGAAGCTATAACCTGTCTAAGACAAAGGTTTTGTTACTTTTATTTTTTATCTCCCCTACTCTTCCTCACATATAAAGAGAAGAAAACAGTTGTGTGATGTGCAAAGGAAAGCTTCAGACTGGAGAAATGGCTGAAAAGTGGGAGAACAAAATTATCCCATCTCATGTGCTGTCAACAGTCCACACTGACATTGGTCTGAAAAGCCAGGAAGAAATGTAAAGGGATTGAACTGTGCCAAATATGAGAGGAGCAAAGTTCTTGCCCTCAGCTCAGATAGCCAGAGATTTGGAAAGAGATCAGAATATAATTGCTAGGAAGTATGAAGTGTTTTGGTTCTGGTGCATGGTAGTGTTGAACAAAGCAAGCAAGCTTTGCACTGCTGTAGGTGGGTGCCCCCTCTATCACCCAGAATGACAGATGTCCACCCTGGCACTGGTCAGCTGTGTCTATCCTGGGGCAAAAGTGTTTTAGGATCATAAAATCATTTTTAGGTTGAAAAAGATCCCTAAGATCATTGAGTCCAACCACCAATCCAGCACTTCCAAGTCCAACACTAAACCACATCCCACCTAAACCACATCTAAATGTGTTTTAAATACCTCCAGGGATGGGACTCAGCCACTTCCTTGGGCAGACTGTTCCAGGGCTTGACAACCCTTTTGGTGAAGGAATTTGTCCTGGCATCCAATCCAAACCTGCCCTGGTGCAGAACTGTAGGCTTTTAGCAGTTGTTGTCCCAGGCATTGAAGTGCTGAAAAAATAATGACTGATGTGCCGAGCATGATTCAGTACCCAGCAGTAGCTCATAAGGAGTGGGAGAGACCCAGTGCCCTCCTGTTATGCTGGAGGGACATGCAGAGACCTGAGGGAGTTTCTGGAATCTTGCACATCCAGGACAATTGCCACCTATAAGACCTGGATTACAGTGGTAATGGTTGAAATAGTTTGTATGTGCTAACTGAGATCAGTTCCCTGTCTGGCAGCACAGGGTAATATCTGCTAATTGATCAGGAATGAAGCTCAAAGCAATAAGGAACTTGGAGACACTGAATTCACTGAGTGCACATCATCAGCTTCAATCTAAGGATATTTGGTNCCAATCCAGCACTTCCAAGTCCAACACTAAACCACATCCCACCTAAACCACATCTAAATGTGTTTTAAATACCTCCAGGGATGGGACTCAGCCACTTCCTTGGGCAGACTGTTCCAGGGCTTGACAACCCTTTTGGTGAATGAATTTGTCCTGGCATCCAATCCAAACCTTCACTGGTGAAGAACTGTAGGCTTTTAGCAGTTGTTGTCCCAGGCATTGAAGTGCTGAAAAAATAATGACTGATGTGCCGAGCATGATTCAGTACCCAGCAGTAGCTCATAAGGAGTGGGAGAGACCCAGTGCCCTCCTGTTATGCTGGAGGGACATGCAGAGACCTGAGGGAGTTTCTGGAATCTTGCACATCCAGGACAATTGCCACCTATAAGACCTGGATTACAGTGGTAATGGTTGAAAGGGTGTGTATGTGGTAACTGAGATCAGTTCCCTGTCTGGCAGCACAGAGTAATATCTGCTAATTGATCAGGAATGAAGCTCAAAGCAATAAGGAACTTGGAGACACTGAATTCACTGAGTGCACATCATCAGCTTCAATCTAAGGATATTTGGTCACCATCCAAAATAGCTGGGATTTGCTTTCAGTTCACTATTATCTCTATAAATTCTGTATGTCAGAGCTCTAGAAAATTGCTTTTCTTGCCTTTTCATATTCTCTGTATGAGTTTGCTCAGGTAACTGCAGAAACATAGCTCATTTCAGTGTGAAAGTTCCTATGTCAATATACTGTTCTTTGTAAGCTGTATAACTAGAGGAGATGCTAATACATAACCCAGAAAAGAATTCTCACTTTAAATGGAAATGCAAAAATAATGGAATTTTGCCATTCTGGAAATAGTCATCTTTGGATTTAGGCTGATTTAAACCTTCTCTTTTCTCAAGTGCCAGCTTACAGCTGGGGGCAAGGGCTGAGCCTGAAACCTGCAACACTAGTAAAGAGGAATTCAAAGTGTAGTTAAAGGTCATGCACTTTACTATCAGTACTACAGTAAAAGAGAATTAAAGAGAGGCTTATAAATAACAAATGCTTGTGTCTGGACAACTATGACGGCATTTTGAAAAGGACAAAGGATTCCCCTGAATAATATTTAAAATTTCATATTGCAAATTGCTTGAATGGATAAAAGTGACATTTTTAGAAGGTCAGAAATAGCTTCAGAAAGGCATCTAATCTTTAAAGTTCAGTAACAGAATCTGCTTCTCTCAGCTGTGTTTCTGCTCATGTTGTCTGGCACTCACTGCCAGCTGAGGATGCTGAGCTGTGGTAGGACTGACCCTCTTGCTCTGTGGGGTCAGTCTGGACAGTGGTCCTTTCTGTATGATTTTCACTAACACAGGTGGCTGTGTCAGCTACTTGGTGAGCTCAACAAACCTCTAGGGAAGTCCATCACTGCCCCAGGGAAAAGCGAGGGGGAGATTCGGAGCATTCTGTGTAAATCACAGTCTATGTGGCCAAGCAAAAATACCTGCTGTAGCTGCAGATGTGGCTGATGGGATTTTCTCTAGATGTGTGGATGGCACCTTTTTCCATCAGCAATGCATGGAGCCCCTTAACGAGGTGCTTGAAGCATCCCTGTTCTTGCTTTTATGCTTCTGGTCTCAGATTAGGGCTTGCCTCACTTTCTGGGGGATGTTTTGCCAGGGCACAGAGTGTGCTGTGGCTGGGGGGCTGGCAGGGCACAGGAGGAGCAAGGACTCCCCCAACACAGTGACCAGCACCTGCAACTGATGGACTGAACCTACATCTCAGTGCTCAGCTTGTCTCCATTCAAATACACACATAGAGGTGGTTTTGGTGTGAAGGACTTTATTGACACCCCAGTTAATTGCATGCCACCATGTCAAAAGTCATTTCCCTGCATGCCTGCTCTTAAACCTGATCCTCCTGAAGCAAGAGTCCCAGGGAATGCAGGAGGATGGGGTTTGAGGGATGGCAGTGTGATCTTTAGTAGAAAGGGTAATTAGGGGGATAAGGTTGTATTTTTAAGTACCCCTCTGAATTAGACTCTAATGGTGCTGCAGACTGAGCCAATGTACAGAGGGGCAGTGTCAGGCTCGCCTTGAAAAATGCAGCCAGCAAGAAGTAATGTTGTCTTTTTGGAAATGTGCTCATGATCCCTCCTCCTTTCCCTCCTTGCCTGGCAGGTGAGGAGAGCAAGGGAGCAGGGGATAAACCACGTTGCCATCATTTGTACTGGGTTAAACAAGGGTCGTGGGAGTTTTAAGTTGCCAAAACCAAGCTCAGAGTTTCCCACCCAAGGTGGGGAGTGGCTGAGTGATTGAAGTGCAGACCCAAATCTTCTGGGTTCCAACCTCCCTATGGCAACTTCTCTGTCTTTCTTACCTTATTCTCTATCTTACTAGTCTTTTACACAAGTAGTGGACTGTACATTAATGGAAACTGCATGTGTTGCAATGACCCTTTACTTGGTGTTTTCCTGCCATCAATTTTGTGCAATTCCAAGGCACAGGTACAGTGGGGGCTGAGTAATTATGTTGCTGCTTTAAAAGCCTTTTAAGTAATTATGGTTACAGAGACAGCACCAGCTTCCTTTCCTCTAAAACTGTACCCTAGTAAGGTTGTTTTATTGCTATAGCATTTTTGGTATACATTTGGTCTTCTCAGACTAGTGCTGCCTTAAAAGAAAGGATTTTTCTGTCCTGTTGCTAAAGGTAGCAAGCATCATATATAGGTTTGCTTTGGGGTGGAGAGTCCCTGGAGTGCAGGGGTGGATGGCACACACTACACTAGCACTAGATCAAGGAACTAAATGAACAGGAATGCTTGGCTGATCTCATCAGCAAATTAGATTAAATAGTCTTTGCAGGCTGATTGAAACACTGGTTGTCACAGTGTCAGTGAACCCTCATTCGTGAGCTGATTGGGAAATTGCAGTTTTCCTTGGGGTAACTTTGAGTGAGTTCCCTCCCTTCCTCCTGCTATTGTTTCACTCTGGTATTTCAGAGCTCACTCATTTTGTGGCTGGTATTTCCAAATAAAACAAAGTCACGTTCAGCAGCAAAAGAAACATTGTTTGGAAATTTGCTGTGGGGAAAGTTGTGGAAATCCAGTTTTTCTGGAAAAATTGAAAATAACTGAAATTTGGAGCTTGAATGGCTGTCCTCATCTGTTTCAGGCAGGCTGACTTGGGTACACCTCTGGATGGATGGTGACATTTTGGGAAGGCAAAGCCATTTCATTCTTCTCATCTCCATTAGATATATTTATTGGCACAGATCCATCACACTACCTGGTACTTGAGCTTGAGCCAGGTGCCTCAAAAGAGGGATCATGAACAAAGGAATTCCTTTGGTAGGATTTGGTGGGGGGTTGATTCTGCAGTCAGCATTGCAGTATGGCTGTTACAGCACATATACCATGATCTGGGGTCTATCAAATCTAGATATTAATTTTCAAGAAATATTTAAGCTGCTAGCTTTGTCTGTTCTATTATTAATGTTCAGACTGTTAGCTCCAGATTTCATTATAATCCATCTTTGACTTAGACTACATAGCCATGGAGTTCAGCTAAAGTTCAACTCACAGCCTAACAATTCTAGCTACTTATGTCTACTTCCAAAGAATATCAAATTGTCAACATGAAGGTTAACCAGAGACAGGTCTTACCTGGGGCACTCGTGTCTCAGCTCGTTTTGTGTGACTACAGGGTTGAGACCTTGGCAGGACATGCCCTGTGTGGGGGGAAGGCAGGAATTTTTGTATTGTGAAGGGTTTGTTACTGATGCCTCCAGTTTTGTGTTGGTTAGAGGTGTCACATCAGGCTTGATGGTGTGCAGGCAATTTGGCACATGGGTATGTGCACCTTGGCAGTGATCCTGGTGCAGGTTTGGTCTGCCAGGGCTGCTGCAGTTTGACATCCCACTGTCCTCCACATCATGTCCCCACCATCTCCCTGCACGCTAGTGGTTCCCAGAAATAATCTGGCCAGGAACAAACCTATCAAAAGCAAATAATTCCTTTTCTGAGAGCCTGGTGGATGCAGTACCCAAAGGCCTAACAAGCTGCCAACCTAAAAGCTGTCACACAATGCCCACTCCTTCTTTCTCAGAGCCCTTGTCTGTAAGTACATGGAGGTGTAGGTGGAACTGGCTGCCCTGCTGCTGTCTTCTGTGGAAATAATGAAGCTGAAGAAACCAAAGAGACACAAAGAAATGGGCTTTATTCTAGCACAACCAAGAGTTTAGCTCATGCTTTCAGATGCCTCCAGTTTGCAGAGACTATGGCCCAAAGAATTGTTAAGTGAGTACATTGCTATGAGTTTGTTGTGATGGAGGATGGGAAAGAAATTAGATCAACTTTATCATTCAGAGTTTGGGTGACATTTGAGAAATGCTAAATTAACCTTCAAAATGTCTCCAAATGTCTTGTTTAGATAAAAAAAAAAGAGAAAAAAGCAGGAAAGTCAAAGGCAGTCACTCTGGTTAACACTGACAATGAATGAGAGCATGTAAACAAATTCCCTCAAGCATTCAGGGATGCATCTCCTCAGCTGCCATACTTCATCAGGTAATGAATTATTTTCACATCTGTCTTATTGAACAGAAAATACCATCGTCTGAGCTCTGAGGGGAAGAGGGAGCAATATATTTAAAGTAATCCTGGTTGCAGCTGAACACAGACGGGTTATTGAAAAACTCCCTGAACGCTCACAATGTTGTCTCCCTGCTCCAATTAGAAAATATGAAAACAGGCTTGATACTGTATTTTTGTTGATAGTACAACTTTGCCATCAGTTTGTGTGATTCCAATTTCAGACCTTGAAAAACTGAAATGAAATTTGAAGGGAATATTAGAATAGGTTAACTCTTGTGAAGACCCTTACCAGCCTGAGATGCTGACACATCTATACATCCTTTCAAAGACAGCTTCTTCTGAGGAAGGCTGAAGCACCAGTGTTGTTGGTGGAGCTGTGAAGGGAACAGAGTTTTTCTTGCTGCTCCAGGGGCCAGGGTTGTCTCAAGGGGGAGCCTGACACATTCCTGCTTGGCTGTGGACATGCTGGCACTTAGACAAGGACAGTTGTCAAGTATTTCTGAGGCAGAACAGCTCAATAGTCACTGTGGACCACACTGGTCCCCCACGGGAATCTGCTGAATACACTGCCTTCAGGAAGGATTAATGCCCACTAATCCTCCATTCAGGAGGAAAAGACTCAGGTGTTTGCCAAGAACCAACAAGCCGGTTTAGTCCTTTCTTCCATCTCTACATTACTTTTTTTTTTTAATAAATCCTTCTCAAAATTACAAAAGCAGATCCAAGCAGTCACAGTGACTCAGCTGCAGAGCTGTGAGCAGTCCACACTGCTGATTAAATTTGCAATTGGTAATAGCATTGTGTTGCACTGTGGAAATGAAAAATCACTCTTTTCCTACTTGCTATATGCAAAGTACCACATGCAAGGATTTATATCAAGCCAGAACAGTTGCTAGAAGAGGAAAAGGGGGAACGAACATCCTCAAAGGGGTGGGAACCCATGTCTCCCAACGTCCTGTTTTACCAGGACTGTGATCTTGTCTGGGTTTACCTGCAAAGGAAAAAGGAGACAGCCCCCAAAGCAAAATATGACAGGGCATTCATTCACAGGGAATGGCATTTCTTTTTGATACCACCTGTGATATTTCTTACCTCCAAAGATATCAGTCATGATATTTTTAATCTGAAACCCACCCAGAGCTATAGAAACTGCAGGTGCTGCTCATTTCAGTCAAACATTGAAGAGTTTAAAAAGATTTAAACTGATTAAGTGTTAGCAAGGAGATGAATGCCAAAAACTGATATGCTAATTATAATAATGCATTTGCAGTGATTGCTAACAAGTGTAATTGTCTTTTCAATTGAATCCAGTGCTCTCTCTTCCTTGGTCATGGGACAAAATAGATAGGAGTGTCCAGTCTTTATCTCTGTTTTTTAACATGTTCTGTTTTCTCTGTGTCCTACTGGGATGAGATTTGGAGTTTGCTTTACTCAGACTTTACCCATCCACTGGTTTCACTGTCCCACTTCAACATGTCCTAGAAGATACCTGGGCATTTGACTCCTTTTGGTTCAATGTTTAGAGTTTGTTTCTATCCAAAGCCAGTGATGCAAAAATCAGGTTGGAAACAGGACAGCCATTTTACCTTTGGTTCTTACACTGCCCATTATGGCTAACTATTGCCAAAAGGGATGATGCCAATCCTTTAAACTGAGGAAGGACTGCTGAACTGTGCTTATAAAGAGAAACTACTCAGCTTAGGTAAAAAGACATCAAAGATAAAGAATCCAGTATTTCTTTCTCATGGTAATTCCCTCCACTACTTAAAAGCACCCATGTTTTTAAAAGCTTTTCAAAAATGATGTGATTTCTACATCTGTCCTTCCCATTGTGTATGGAACAGTATTGAATAGCCCCTTGTTTCTTTTCCCTGGCCTCCTCTGATGCCTTGATAACACTGGGAGCTCATGCTCTGTTGTTTATCATTATTATCATCTTTAGTTCCTTTCTAGGCTTGGGCTTTCCAGCCACAGCATCACTTTGTCTAGATAGAGAGCACATTTTTTTCCCCTTAATGAATAGTTTAGTGCTTGACTGTACTCATATCCCTTTTCTATAGGACTAATTTGCTGGAAGTCCTTGTCCTGCTTCTGTGAACACTCAGCCCTCATCCCTGTTTATCTGTTTGACATCCGCATAGCTTAGCAGAAGTGATTTCCTTTATATTTCCAGATCAGTGATAAGTGTCCTGTATCAGATCAATATGATGTTTTTCCACATTTTTTCTCATCTGCCTACAGGGCTCAGACTTGCTAGCAAATTAATTGCAAGATTAATTAATGAAGTGGAAGGTGATCCCTTGATGCTCCCTCTGTCCTGGCAGAGGGCAGATGTTGTCAGCCCTCCTGACACTGATCCCCACATTCCCTCCTGTTCCTTGTCTGCATAGCAAGTGGATCTGGAGGATTGGATGGAAAGGGGATACCTGCCATCAGTAGGATATGGTTTGCTCTAGAATCCAACACTCTGCAACATGGTGAAGGGAGAATTTCTGATGCTCTGTAAGGGATTTATGGTGCTGCAATGGGGTGGCAGGAGAAATCTCTAAATGTCAAAATGTCAGGCTGCTGTTCTGATGGTAGCTGTGGATTGTAGCAAACAAACTTCCCTGAGAGTCACTCTGTACTAGAAAAGTCTGTTTTTTTCCCTCTCTCCTTTTCAGCAAATTAAAAAAAAGAGCCTAAAAGCAGGTTTAGAGCAGAAGTGCCACTTCTGCCTCTGCTTGCAGGTATGCCACCTGAAATAGAATGAACCATAAATCACTTTAATAGGAAACAGCAGAAGCTTCACAAATCCTTGGGATTCAAACTTCAGAGGCAGCTAATGTAGCAATTCAGGAGAAAACTGGGAAACTGTAGTTGTGTTTTGTGCTGGTGGCTGAAAAGATCATGAAATGAAGCCAGCTAATCATATAAAGATTGTCAGTCGATACAGCAATGGTTCTGTGTTTAAAGGGTTTAATGACCCCACTGCTGAATGTCCTGTAGCTTGAGAATAATTTGTCTTTGAGTTAATTAGCTGAGTCATATTAGCTTTGTGAAGCAAAGAGATGACAACGAATCCCCAAACTCTCCATGAAGAGAATCAAAGCTGCGAAATACTCCATGCCTGGTTTTGAAAGTCTGTCTATGACTTTTCATCACACTCCCAGGGCAGGGTAGCAAATTTTCTTGAGTTTAAGACTTTTTGTCTATTGGGACCTTGGAACAGGTCCCATGGATTTTATGCTGCCTAATCCCAGTTTGCAGTGGGAAGGAGTGAAATTCATTGGAGTTCAGATCTTGAGTAGGAAGAGGCTTGCATTATCCCTTAGATTGCCTTCAGTTCCTACAGGTGTAGGAATAATACAGAAATTATGTTATACCACTGCCAAACCCATAAAAATGTCAAGAACAGGTCTGAGGTCAATGTCATCATCTTGGAGATATCTGTGGTCCATAGTGGCATCAAATACACACTGTTCCAAGACTGTTGGTGTTCCATGGTATTGCTGCCTCTCCTCTCTGTAGTCTAATTTGAATCCACTGAATTTCAGCAGAGTATCAGGACAGTCTTTCAAGAAATAGGAACTACCTGGGAAATAAGCAGCATGCATTGTTTGTTTTACCACTCTGCCACCATTTCAGTGACCCCTCCCATCCCATTTCTTAGGGGGTTTGTTAGACAATTCTATGCCAGTGTGCACTATTTTTCTCCTAGCATTTTGCTTGGCCGACCTGAAAAAAAAGCCTCTGCAACCTGATTTTTAAATGTCAGTTTGTTTTGAGGTGGCTGTTAAATCAGTTGAGTCCTGCCCAAAATAGTAAACACAAACACATTGAACAGGTCTTGTGTTCTCCCTGAACAGAGCCCGATCAACTCCTACTGACACCAACAAAAAGAATCCTCCTGACTTGTGAGAGGGGCGGGTTAATCTACCAGAAATATTTATTCATTACCCAACAGGCCTCCTCCAACCATGCAAACTGAAGTTCATGCTGCTTTATCTCAGAAAAGAAATGAAATTGATTAGATACTTTCAGAATACAGCAGCTTAATTGCCTTCAGGCTTTTGCAAAGTCTCCAACAGGGCAGACTACTAATCTTTTGCAATTATTCCCATAATTACAAAATTACAATTACGGCTGTTCTCTGATGATTGATCACGGTTCAGGATGGCTCACACTTGCATTCCTCGATACAGGGGCGCAGGGCTGATCTAATAAACCCCATCATCTTCAACAAAAGATGATAAAGACCTGCTGAGAGACACAGAGGATCTGGCTCCACATATTAAACAGGTTCAAGCACGTAATGCTGGGTTCCCAACAGGCCCTTTCTGATATCTTACCCTGTGTGAGCCATACCAACAGTGTGCCTCCATACATTGTTAATTAGATATCTCACCCACACCTTTGGGATTTGAAATGAGTGTTTATTGTAGTCACAGAGCTTGGGATATTGCAGTGATTCTTCCTTGCCAAGCGATGCTCTTTAAGAAAACTCCAGAATCAGTCCAGATTCGTTGGCATGAAATTTCTTTCACTTCCCTTTTCCTAAAAGTGCAGGCGTTTTTCCAGAATCAAAAAGAAACCCCAAACCACTTGAAAATCTTGGTGTGGGAGGGAAGATAGACTGAGAAGGGGGGAGGAGCTGCTGAGGGGTGCGAAAGCAAAGGCAGCTTGTCCTGGTTTTGGCTGGGATAAAGTTAATTTCTTAGTGGCTGGTAAGAGTGCTGTATTTTGCATTCAGGATGAGAATGATGTCAATAACACTCTGATGTTTTTGTTGTTGCTGGGCAGTGCTAACTCTATCAAGGGCTTTTCAACACCACAATCCTGAGTCACCTTTAAATTGTTATTCTGGTGCCATATTAAAACAGAGCATGCTTCTTCCATCTACATTACGTATATACAAATCAGTAATTCACCTGACTTGGTTTTTAAAAACTCTCTTAGAGTAATCCTTCAGATCAGTAATTCACCTGACTTGGTTTTTAAAAACTCTCTTGGAGCAATCCTTCCCTCCCAAATGAGAAGGTTAAGCCATGGTGTCCAAGTGGGACTTGGTGATATTTTGCTACTTGATCACTTTAAAGTCTCTTTTCACTCCGTGGTAGCTACATAAAGTACCATTTAGCTTTTAGCATCATCAAGGGAGTATGACTTCCCTTTAATTTTCTGTGTAATGCATTTAAGAGACCCAAATCCTCTAAGTCTAGGACACTTTATCAATTTACAGCTACAAGAATTTTTCCCTTTGGGCAATTTTTCCCTTTTCCTGCCCAGGAGGTGCAGTTTTGCAATCACTCCATGCAACTACAGGCTTTTAGTCACCTCTCTGTAAAAATAGGAGCTGGTGTGAAGGCAGCAGGTACTGGTGAGGGGACCCAGGTTGTCTGCAAGCCACCATGAGACTGTCCTGTGGGACCAAACAGTGAGTGTCTGGGGCAAAGAGGAGAGAGGATTACACTTCAAAGAGTGATGCTTGTATAACTCTGCTATCATCAGTATTGATCTCAACCTGAAAGTCTGAACACAAGCAGAAAGGCCAGGTGCTACCTTGTGCTTCACTGAAACCTGTGATGTGAGAGCATGTCCATACCTCAAAGTTCATTGGCTTTTCCAGCTCTCTCAGCTTGACTTAGAAAGATATTATCTCTCCAAATAAAGGTCCCCTCTGATACTCCTCATATTAGATATCCTCGTTGCACCATTGCAAAGACCTGGCCATTAGCAGGGTCCAAAATGAGAGGAACCAGCTCCTGATCCCCCTGCAAAACTTGCACAGAAAGTCCTGCCTTGCCTTGTCTTGGATTTAGATGTCAATAAACAGTCATAGCCCTAACTAGAAGGGTTATCTTATAACCCAAAATCTTGTTCCCGACCCATGCAATAAGGTCTGGGCAGGCTGATCATTGTGCCAACTGACTTTATTCAAATTTGTTCATGGTGAGATCATTTCAGGGGGCAGGGCTTGTTGAGAATTTATCATGTATTTTAAGTAGTTTTGTTGCTTTTTATCCTTTTTCCACTGACATTATTGACTTAACAGGTAGCAAAAACACCCTTTTTGAGCTTTCCACGTTACCAGCCCCAACAAGGGAAAATCTCAGCCTGTTTTTTCCATGTTTCTGCTCTCTCTTGTTTAACACAGAGTGGTCTCAACAGAGAACAACAGTGTCACTAGCACAGCCTTAGCCTTTCTGACAAATGCTTCACATGCTGGGATCATATTAGTCCCCTGACCCCACTGGCTGTGGCAGTGTTAGTGACAAGCTGATGAACAGGCTCGAGGCTTTCTTCTCGTCAGATATTTCCAGCTGATGAGCTCCCAATTCATAAGAGAATTTCTCATAATTGATGTAATTGATTATTAGCACACAGTGTGGTGCCTTTCATCGCATTTCTGCTGTTTGGGTCCTAGAGTTCATCCAGTTCTTTCTGTGTGATGCCTCAGACACTGTTCATTTTTATTGTATTTATTAAAGTAGCTGAATTTTAGCCCATTTTCATTTGGCTTGCTTGAGTGTACACTAACAACTAAGCTTCTAATTAGGTACCACCATTACCAACTCCTTCTAAGGAATTAGCAATGTCTATTTGTAAATTCATGCATGTGTTTGTATGCCTAAACCTTTACCCCCCTATTTTATGCATATTCAGAATAAGATGCCATCAAACGTGACAAAAGGTTATCTAATGAACCATTCAGCTATAATGCTTATCTAAATTAAACACTGTGTAAAATAAATTACAGCTTGCTAAAGAAAATGAAACATATTTTACCTTTCACTAAAAGTCGCATTTACTGCACGAATTAATGATGTTTCTCAAAGTTGATGAAGAAACTAAAATCTCTGCTCCTGTAAGCACCAGGCTTGGTGTTGGAAGGTAGAGACAGAGAGTTTCTACACTAGTTTATTTTTGTCTGTGGAATGTCTCCTGACAAAAGGAACTTCTGCCCACAGCATCTCTGTCTCTCTTTATCTCTCTCTGTTTATATATATATATATATGTATGTATGTATATATGTGGTGCTTTCTGCAATTTCTTCTTTTCGTGGTTGTTCTGTTTCCATCAAGCATTTCTGAAGAGCCCATGCAGTTCCTTGTGAGGGGTCAGGTGAAGTGGCAAGTCGTGTGATGCCTTCTGGGTTCTTGTCTGAAATATATCTGCACAAATGAGGAATTAAGACTTTCTGAAGGGAGGCAGAACTTGAGGCATCTTATCAGCAAGTGTATTCCCTGCAGAGAGTGCCATGAGACACTCTCAGTTATCTCAGCTCAGAGTCACCTCAAAGTGCTCCTATCTTGCCAAAGTCACTTTGAAAATGTGGGGTTTTGAGTTATTTTTCCTTTTTCATACGGGCCTGGGGTTTGAGAGAGGATTTTCCCAATATCCTGCATTTTGCAGTGGCAAGGAAATAGGAAATCTGAATAGAGATAAAGATTTCTGGTACTCAGTGCCAGGGTTTGGACTAAAATAAGTGCTAGATCTGCTTTTACTTCTGCTTTTGTATCCTTGGAGACTGTTATTAGAAGGGGTCTGGGGCTTGCAATGGCTTATACTCTAAAAACATATTGTGTAAGTCTACTTCTATAATGATATGTATGTGTCTGATTCCCATTAAAACAATTAATATTTAAATGTATAAGTAACCTGTAGAGTATGGACCTTCATTCATTCATGCCTTGCAATGAGATGTGTAAGAATAAATTTCTTATTATTCTGTGGAAGTCAAATCATCCTGTATCATCTCAAAAGGTGTAATTATTTTTCCATGACAGATATCTTTCAAAAAGAGCCTCCAAGCAGCAAAGTAGTGGCTACCTTTTTTATTTATTTCTTTATTTTCTTTGACTGATAATATCTGCACATTTAAGCACTGGGTCAGCAGTGTGCAGGAGGCTGCAAAGTGTTTCTAGGTAGATTTTTTACTTTGCTGTTCTCCAGTGGTTGCAATGTGGAATGTTGAATTTTGCTGCCTCGCATCAGTTTTTTTTTCAAAGCAGAATTAAAAAGAGGAGACAGAAGTTTCAAAGGCAAAAATTGAGCTGAGAGACAAAATACCACTTTCCACTTTTAGTAACAGATGGAAATCTGGACCTAGAGAATTGAACTTTAAATTACATAAAAAATATCCAAAAGCAAATCTGCTTTCCCATTCAGATTTTATTTGAAACCGACACAGAAAGCACACATTTTGTATTCTCTTGAATTAGTGCTAGTTTGAAAACTGTCCTAGTCCTGTGCTGTTTGATGTCACTGAGGGATGAGTATCTGATTTTTTGTGCTTCCTGGGAATTCATAATCACATAGGATTTTATTATGTGTTTGGCAGACTAGTGGAAAAACTCAGCTTTTGCTGTTGCTTTACAGCAGAATATGTGGAGAATGTAAAAATGTAGTAAAATCTCATCTCCTGCACAGTAAGAAAGCAGGGTAGAAAATAAGATGAATTATTTATTTCTTTATTTAAGCACTTGGAAGGGATAGAGGCAAAAGCAGTGGGAGGTCATTTAAAGTGAAAGATTCTCATAGGAGGAAAGGCATCACAATCGTGTGCAGAGGAAAAGGATATGAACGACATGTAAATGGTACATAATAGAATAATGGATGAAACAAAAAGCTGTTTCTTTCAAAATAAACAGATAATGACTTCATTCAAGTCTAGAGTTCTACATTAATTCATGCATATGCTTAATTTAGATGGGATAATTCCTGTGGTGACCATACTGCATAATATGCACATTTTAGTGAGATTGATTCGTATTAAATTTACAAATCAAAGTACTGCTCAGAAACGTTATCTGGTTTCCAGGTATTAAATCTACAAACTCCATTAATTTTTCAAAAGTAGGTAACCAGTGTACACGTGTCAGATGAAAAAGTTAAACCTCACAATCTGTATCCCTATGAAGCTTAAACCAAGCAATCCACTTTTGGGAAAGTTATTACAAAGCCCTGGGAAAAAATTGTTGTCTAATTCTTGTATACACTCCATCCAAGGTGGCTGCTGTAAAGGCTGGTGTAGATTTATAGTTTTAATTAAGCAGTTACTAAAATTTAGACATAGTCTAAGTAGCAGAACTTCATGGCAATAAAAAGAGCTACCTTATTTTTTTTCCTGAGAACATAAAGCCCCACAATTTTATCTCCTACTTAGGAAAAAGTATTTTTGTAATACAGGTAATGATATATAAATTTTTTTCAGCTCTTGTTTTGCAGGGAACAAACTCATTGCAAAGGATCATAATAATAAAAAAAAGCATTTTTAAACTGACTCTGTTTAAGTAAGAATAATTTTTTTTTTTTTACTGAGAGGAAACAAATGCAGCTGGTTAGAGTGTATTATCATGCAAACACTTCGAGCTGCCTTGTGGTAAAATGAGCATTGGAGTTAATATCATTCCCCCACCCACTGAACCTGCATGAGAAATCTCTCCTTAAACTTGAGAACAGTGTGGTGGGAGGATGCCCTGAGGGCTGTGGGAAGGGGATGCCCAACTGCTTGGGTGCTGTGCAGCAAAGCTTTGCCTGATGGGTGGTGCTTACAGCGAGTTTACAAGACTGGACCATCACCAGATAATTTTTTCTAGATGTAATTTGAGTTTTATGGTTTCACTGGAGCCTTTTTCCAGCTCTGAGTTTGTGCAGAGATGAGTGTGGTTCCCTGCATGATTTAAGCGACAGGGATAGGGAAATGCTGCTGTGTGGGTGGCGAGATGGATCTGCACTCCCCACAGGGGACTGGAAAGATTGCCCAGGACCTTTTTCTCAGAGGCAAGTCAGGATTGTGCCCATGGGATCCACCAGGGGCTCTGGGAGGGGCTGGCAAAGTAGCCCAGAAATAAATGACTGTCTGGATGTGTCACATGGAGCCCTGCTGGGACCCCGGGGTGCCAGTGATGTGCCAAGGCAGGGAAATATGGCACTGGAAGGGGAGGAATCGTCCCAGGGATGGTGTGGCTGGTGTGAGCTGAGAAGCTGAGCCAGGAGATGTGACAGGCAGTGACCCAGCCCTTCATTCCCCTCTCCTCTGGCTGCGACTGTGTAAGTGGTTCTGTATGAAACCAGATATAATTATATAGAGTGGCAGTGGTGTGTTCTCACTGGAAAAGTGGCTGTGTTTTCATTTTAACTGGGTTCCTTGGTCTGTAATTACTTGTAAAAGCTCTATCTGCTATTTGAGCCAGATGGTACAGTAGATGGCTTTTAGCGACTCCTGGAAAATAGAGAAGACTCTGACTAGACACCATTTACTTTTTGTTTTTGCTGTTTGGAGCACATACAGATTACAGCTTGCTTTAAACAGAGGGCTAGGGTGAAGCCCCACAACAGAGGCATGCAGACCCCTTGTCCTGAGTTTGGCACTGATGAAGCTGCAGTGCTGATCCAAAATACACGTGCTGTAAAGCATACAAGAGCAGCAAGATGCAGGCTCCTGCCAGTCAGTGTCCATCCACTCCACGATCCACAGGGCTTGTGGGGCACCTCTGTTTTCCCTGGAACAGGTCCCAGCGTGGCTTTGCAGAGCATTGTCTGTGCTAGATGTATTCTGGTTTGGAGAGGACCTGCATCTCCTGCCCTCCATCAGTCCTTTCCCGGAAAGTCCCTGCCAGCCTTTGAGTTCTTCTTCCCCTGTGAAAAATAAGGAGTGGTCAGAATTAAAACAGACAAAAACAGTTTAGGGGCCGTGCTTATGTGTTCCCTCCCTTCTTAGGGGGTAGTCAGGGTGAGAGGAAAGGAGCAATACTCGAAAGGGGGGCAGAGGCTGTTGCTGAAGAAGCAGTAGATGAGTGGATTGATGGCACTGTTCAGGGCTGGCAGGTTCTGAATGATCACAGATGCATAGAAGCGCTCTTTAGTCTCAGGGAGAATGTTGAAGTTGTCCAGGATATCAAAAAGAAAGTAAGGGCTCCAACAGAGAACAAACGCTGCAGAAGAGACAGAGAGAGAGGAAGAGCTTGACATTGGATAGTTTAGCAATTTAGGGAGGTAATTACATGCTCATGGAGGGACTGTCATAACACAGAAATATTTGTTCATGCAAAAACCCCTCTCTCCCCATTCAGGATCTTATTTAAGAGAATAGTTATTAGATTGTGCTTTTATTTGTCTTTATTTTTATTTTAATGCCTATAAAATATATTATGTGTGCTCCTCTAAGTGTTTAGAATGCTCCCTCTAGACATATTGAGACACTTGTGAACACTACACAACGCATAAAGGGTAAATAGGTAGCCAGTTAAAGCATCATCAGTTATAGTGAAGTGCTCTTTTAATGGTCCCCTGAGTGAGCAGCCAATCTAAATGTACACACAACCAAAGCACCGCTCGGTGACAGCACTGCCTGTCACAGCTACCTATTAAAAGAAGGTTCTCAGACACCCAGGAGCAAGGAATGACACTCTTTCACACCACATTACAGCCAACCAACATGTCACTTGGCATGCTGGCTGGAGGTGCTGTCTACATGGAGTGTGCAGGAAGGTTCTCTAATTTCGGGTACTGCCATTGGAGAGATGAGTTTGGGGAAGGGAAGAGGAGACTGCATTGCTCACAGCCCCTGTTCTTGTCCAGAGGTGGTAGCAGGGAGAAAATGCCACAGGTCTGGCTTTATTTGCATGCAGAGGGAATGAATCTGTCCTTCACAAATCTTTATGTCATCTCCTCTCACAAAAGGATTTACATAGAAACACTGGGACAGGCAGTTCACTGACTAGGCTATAAGTACCTGGGTGGCAAACATACAGATATCTGTGAAATCAGACACTTCCAGACCCAGATGAGACAGAAGAGCGACCATATGCCTGTTTCTTGTCACATTAATCAGTATTTCTTCACTGATAATCAGCTAAACGCTCACTGAAAGTGCATGGAAGAGGGAAACTCCCCTCCTGTTTTCTAGAGTAACCAAACAGGAGATGCCTACGCACAGATATACATCAACACACAGTGTCAGCATATGGATGTGGCTATGAAGAGCATTAGGTTACCTGTTTGTACATCAAGAGTTACTGGGTACCTAATATTACCAAGGTCCACTGTGCATCCCTGTGAGCTCTTAACACCTGCTGGCCTTGCAATAGTAATTGCACCTGACAAAATCTCTCTCTGATTGTCACACACAAAAGTTCAGACACAGAAAAGCTGTCCTTGGGTTTATGAAGAGTATGAATCACAGCAGCCTCTCTCATGTGTGCAGACACCAGCTCTACACAGCGAGCTAAGCACCTCAGTAGTGGCTGTTATCACAATATTCTCCAGTCTGAATTTTGCATAGCATTGGAAAGAGAAGCAATCTCTTTTTCAGTGTCAGGAAATGATTGTCAGCCCTGGGAGTAAACAGCTCTGGTCGCTTTCCTGCATTTCCCTGGCAGCTAATCACGAGCCTTGTGTGACGCCGCTTTTATTTATTGAGATGGAATATCAGCTTCCTAATTGAATCAGAATAATGTCATTTTTCTGGGAGACGGAGAACACCTGCACTGAGTCATCTGTTGCTCAGACAGGAAAGGAGAGCTCATTCTTTCCAGCTCAGCAGGCAACACACCCGTGACATCAAATGCAACTGCTCCACATCTTGCCTCTCCTCCTTCTCCCTTGCACCACCCCAGCAGCTCACATGTCATACACAGCCTCTGAGCCTAAAAGATAGCTCAGTTGCCAAAGCTTTCAGTAGTCTGGATGGGGAGGAGATGACCCTTTCCTTTATTCCCTTTGAACATCATCTCTTCTTTTCTTTCTTAATGCACATAAGGGGCTGTGCATATAATTTCACTTAAGGCTTATGTCAGATGCCTAAAATAAGAGTGTATCAACCAGGGTCAGAAGGCAAGCCAGAGGTGTAAGTAAAGTTCCTTCTCTGGGCCATCTACTGCACCTTGCCTGCTGATGAAGGAGGTTGCTGAGGAGAAGCAGCTCCCCACTGTCAGCATCCTCCCTGGTTCCCAGCTCTGGGGCTTTTCACTTACCAAGGATAATTACAATGCTGTACTTGATGGCTTTCACTTTCGCCCTGGATATGAACCCACGACTGCTTTTGCCACCTGGAAAAAGAGCAGTTCAGCTTGTAAGAGAATAGGCTGGAGTGTGGACATGTCAGTGTATGCCTTGGCAGGCAGAATATGTAGTCCCATCCTTTCTTGGTGTCAGTCAGGAGTTCCTGAAATTTGGATACTTTCAAGTCTGCTCAAGTTGGACACTCAAAACCTGAGCCACCCAAAATCAAAACGGGAAATATAAACAGAGTAGATCTTTCTGAAGCATTGTAGTATTTATAGTCTTGGGATGGAATGTTTAGTTCATTTTATGGCTTTCTGTGGCCAGGAATTTTTGATCTTGAGCAAAATTCAGAATTGCAAGGACATGTGAAAACAAAGTAAAAGTGCTATCTAGGTATATGCTAGAAAAAAATTATTCTGAAAATGGACAAAGTTCTAGGAAAAGGAATTCTAAGGTCTAGATTAAGTAGTTTATACCTTTTAAACATTTTCTTACAGGTGTTTCCTATTACTTCTCTAAAGAGGAGTTCGTGTCAAAGCAAAGAAGGCAAATAGTGTAGAAAAGAGTTAGGAATGAACAATTACAGAAACCCCATTGCAACTTCATGTCCAGGCATTCCCAGATTTGTGGGGACCAGCTGGAATTGCATCATGAGGCTGGAGTCACGTGCATGCTGAGACTCACCAGGACAGCTGGATATGATGACAGCCTGAGCTTTGCTCTTCATCCAGATGGTTCGAATCACAATTGAGTATATGACGCTACAGGAGGGAAAGAGCCATTGGTATTACTAGGCACAGTAAATTTAACAGACATCCTGGTCATTTGTGCTCTATGAATGCACTTATCTGTCTGCAAGGAGCTCATAGAGATGATGGGACTGCATAGGACTAACAATAATAAATGACAACACAATAATAAATAAGACATGACTGTCCCATAGTGTTTCCCAGAAGCAGATCTGAAGAGTTTTCACCGTGGAAGTCCTTATTGTTATCCTGGCTTTGCAGATGGCAGATGTGAGGCTCAGAGGAAGGCAGTGATTTGGCCAAAATCTCACAGGCAAGAGCTCACTGAGGATTTTGAGCCAGCCAAAGCCAAATCCACCTGGCTACCAGCCCCAAGACACCAGCTGTGAAATGGGGGAAGCAAAGAGAGGGGCCTGATTTTTGCTGTATGCACATTTCTGTTTTGATGTTATTTTGTGAGTATGAAGCTGATGAATGAAATGGTATCCTGGGAAATTTGACAGGGGCAAGAGGCTTGAGAAATGCAGTTTAATATAGCAGTGCTCAATTGTGGGTCTCAAGGTCCTGTGGTGGAAATCAAGGAGAACAGAAGTATCAGATGATTCAAAACCAAATCCCCCACAATTTGTGTGTTTGGAGAGGAATATATGCTTTCCATGAGAAAGATGAAAAGTGCCCTAGTGCACAGTGAACTTGGATAGTTATGGTCTTTCCCTAGGCAATAACCTATCTGGACTTCTATTGATTTAATATAGAATAGGTAAAAATAATTTCTTCAAGCTGAAGATCTCTTTGAAGCCACATCCTGCTTGAGAATGTTACCTTTTCAGCAGTTTACATACAAAAAGTATGAGACCCTGCTCTGTCTGCCTTTTCTTCTGAAAGTGTGCATAACATGCAGCTAAAATCACTAAGCAACAGCATTCCTTGGACTGTTGTTTTCCTCTTTAGTTTGCTAAGGAAGGCAAAAAAATGACTTAAGAATATTTCAGCTGATGCACTCAGGTTGCCACCTTTTCCTGATGTAAAATACCAAGCATCACAACAGAAGATGTCACATTTCCTCTGGAGCATCTGGGGCAGCCTGAGCATTAATTGCAACAAACCTCTGTGGTCCTTCTGTATAAAAGATGCAACTAAGGACGTTATTTCAGGGTGTTTATTTAGAGCCTGTTTATTTAACAGCTCATACACTTCAGTTTCTTTGTACTTTGTACTGACAATGGTGGAAAATTCACGCATTATTTCTCCTTTGATTGTTTCAATAAATAAGAACGCATTATAATGATAATTGTTGTAATATCATAAAAATTTCCAGCCAACTCTTAAAAGCCTTCTTTCTATTTGCTCCCTAGCCTGCTATC
Organism: Campylorhamphus procurvoides; assembly: GCA_013396655.1. Lineage (NCBI taxonomy): Eukaryota > Metazoa > Chordata > Aves > Passeriformes > Dendrocolaptidae > Campylorhamphus > Campylorhamphus procurvoides. The sequence goes on from WBMV01008066.1 coordinate 479,874, forward strand.
TCTAGCCTGACCTTTTTATTTGTAGTGGAAACAACATCCCCTCTTGTCCAGCAGGACACATTCAGAGTTGCTTAAGCACCAGGATGAAGGGGTCTAACTGCAGTCAAAATACTCATTCCCTACTTCCAGCCAAGTGCCACAAGGATTGAATTATGATGTCAGGCTGCTCCTTTACTTTCCCTTTGACCTCAGAATTCCTGCCCTCTTGGCTGTAGAGTCTGGCAGGAGCATGCCTTTCACCAGGTACAGTTAGAGCATCTGTCTTCTTCATTGGCATTTCACATATGAGATTACACGCTGATTCATTTGGATCCTTAGTTTTTAGGACTCCAGAGGAAAGTTGATTTCCTGTTTTAATCCAGTGCCTTATAAAATGCTGCCAGCATAGAAGGATTGTCCCTGTGTTTTTGCCCCTGGTCATCTTTCATTTCTCTATGGCTGAAACCACTGGAGCCTTCGTTACCAGGAGTGGAGCAAAGCTGCTCAGGGATGGGTGTCACGAAAGAAAAGTCATTTGTGATGCTAAATGCTCTTCTGAGCAATGGTTTTGCCAGCCACAATTATGCTTTTATGATCTGGTCTCTCTGGGACTCCAGTTTGTACTAGTGCCTACCCTATTTTTTCCCCAGAGATGCTGGCATGGAGCTAAAAAACTGGGATTTCCAGAAATGTGTCACCTAAAGCTTAAGATAATAAAGGCAAGTGCCTGTGTGTTTCAAAGCCACAAGAGTAAAAAGAGAGCACTTATGGAACAGAAGCTGTGTTTTTCTTACGAGGGAAAAGCAATTTTATTTTATTTTATTCAGAATGCATTTGTAGCTCCTTTCTTTCTGTAAAAAGCAGCTGAAGGAGGATGTGGAAGGATTTGGTCGAATCTCAAAGGATGGGAAGAAATTCCCAGCTGATGGAAAATGAAGTGGCAGATTAGCCAAGGGAACAGATGACAACTGGTGTTCAGAGGGGTGTCTGGCATGGTCTGCACCGTTCTGACTTAATTGTAATCTCTGTTCCCTTCCTCTGCGTGTCGAGCTGCTCAACCTTCACTGTCAGGATGTAAAAACACACGACACACATTGCCACAAACCCATTTTCCAGCCCCTGCAACGTGCCTGTTGTCTCCACTTTGGAGACGACAGGATAGAAAGGACGTGCTGTTGATCTGAAATCGTGACCATTTTTCTAGCCCTGATAAAATGAGTATCTGGAGAGGTGGCAGGAAAATACAAGAATATGGCTCACGTTATGGAGTTATCTCAGAAAATGAAATTCTTTGCATCTCCAAAAAAAATTTAGCTTGATCTGAATTCTGAAGGACTGAGATGCATTTTCATCACTGCATTGTATTAGCTAATGGTGTTGTTTAATGTGCCTCATTGGTAATTACAGCAGTCTTTGTAAAGGTAAACTTGTAACTTATGATTAGTCTATAAATGATTTAGTGAATAGTCCCACCCCATCTTTATTTTTAATTCATGTTTTTTTTTTTTCTTTGAAAATAAAGCACCTTCTGGTAAAGTAATGTGCTGCTATTAACAATTATAAGAGTTATTGATGTGTCCCCTCTTTAAACACAGATTTTTTATTTTAAGTAACTAATTGAATTATGGCATCATCTCACCCAGCCTTGGTGTTTTCTACTAAAATGAGCCTTTACTGTGGCAAAAGTGCACTGAAGCTCCCTGCTAAATGCTCGCATTTACCACCCAGCATTGCCTATTGCTCCTTATACTTTATTTGTGCAAAGCGATGCAGCTGCTTTGTTTTATGGCAGCTAATTTACAGCGCTGTTTATCTAAGAGAAAAGGCATATGTAATCTCATCTGAACAAACCACTGCAGGCATATGTAAAGGGTAAGCGAAGAGATGGGCAGATATTAGAACATATGTGCAGGATCTGGGCTTTTTTATTTAGAAATGGAAATTGCAGGCGAAAATTAATGTGCTCACTGAGTCAAGCTCGAAAAATGACCTTTGGTATTTTTATTAATGGTATTTCTAATCCCTTTATTTGATTTAATTTAGGGAAATGCATTTTATTTAATCTATTTTTTTATTTCATTGCAGTGCCTTGGGTTTAATTCCATATTTTTCCTTTTAGCTGATTCGGGTGTTTTTTCTTCTAATTATTTTTCAGCTGCTCCAAAGCAAATGTTCTCTTTGGAGTTTAGATTTTAAACAGCAGATGGATATTTCTTCCTCTGTGCTTCGAGAGGAGATTTAGCAATTTTTTTTTTTGAAACACGAATTTGCAATTATATTAGATAAATGCCTACGTATTACATTTATAATATAAAAATACAAAAATATATTTAGCAATCACGAATAACAGCTGAAAACCCTCTGAATTTCTGAATACTCAAGTGTCAGAATGTAATTATGTTTTGACAGAGTAGTGATACAGAATAGAAACCCAGCAGCTCTCCTGTCTCCCCATCAGAGGATCTGAGGGGCCTGGGTGAAATATTTGCAGGAGAACAGTGTGTAATCTTGATTTGACCCACATCTACCCCCTGCTCAGCAATGCCCCAGAGGTTTTCAGCTATCACAGATACACTTTGAGCTTCTCTTGGTGCATTTTGGTGTAGGAGAAAAGGCTTTGGTTATAGCTGATGACATTAGTCCCAGAATAGGACAGAACTAATTACTGCAGGTTCCCCAATTCTGAATTCTCTGTGGTTTGGGAGGTTGACAATATCAACTGCAGAAGAAGTGGTGGAATGGTGTCAATAAGGGAATAGGCCAAATTTTTAAGCCCCATAAAGAAATACGTGATGTAGGATCTGTGGCTCTCCCTGTACAACACTGAGAAAGTGGGGACAAGGAAAGATTTTATGTGAAAAGAACAAATATTCTCCCCTTTTCTCAGCTCCCAAAGATAACCACACACTTATCTTAAAACTCCTAATCATAGCTTTTCATTCTCATTTCATTATTCAGGTCTTGTTCATTTGTATTATAATCAGAGGAAAAAAAACTTGCAAAAAGCCCACAAGCTGTTTGATAACTGATTGCTGATTTCCCAGTTGTGAAGAAGTGGCAGGAATAGACCTCACAAGTATTTAAATCCTTCAGGCTGTTGCGGTTTTCTTCATAAATTACCTTTTTAAATATATATTTGAAAAAAAAATATAAAAATAGAGGGCTGGGGACAGAATGTTTCCTTCTGGGTCATGTTTTGGCTTGAAATATATAGGGTTTGCTCCCACCACACCTGGGGGTTTGGCTTGTCAGTGGAAGGGTTTTCCAGGCTGAGCATAAGGTTATCAGCTAAATAATTCATTCCATGGGCTGCAGTGTTATGAATAGCACAACTCCTGTGAGTTAGTTGAAGGCTGTCAGGAACATGTGAAATCAGCTCTGCTGAGGGAGCTGAGGGATGGATGAGAGAAGCTTAAAAGATGATGGTGTCTGGACTGTAACAAGTGAAAACAGCTCAGCCAAAGCGGTGTATCTAGTGTGGAATTAAGTCCTGCACCTGAAAAGTGAGATTTTATCCTTTGTATGCACTCCAGATGAACAGCACCAGAAAAAAAAAGTGCTGTCATCAGTGAACTGCTTTGCTCTGGAGGTTAGGTTTTCAGCAGATTCAGGCAGCAGAACTAATTAAGAATTAACTCTGCCAGCCAGTGTCCCACATTGCATCAGGCACCTGCCATGCAGCTAAATCAGAGTGCTTCAGCAGAGAAAACAAAGTAGCTGCCCAAACAATATGAAATCTTGCTGAAATGATTTTATTTTTTCCCTGTGTGCACCCTGCCTTGCTTCCTCAGTAAGTGTGGGGTGTGCTTTGGCTTCTGGTTGATATGAATCCACAGCTCCAGTTGCACATTCATGGGTCTTCTCTCCATCGTTATGTTGTGCCCTTTTTTAGAACACCTTCAGCCAAAGGTCATTAAAAAAATAAATCACAAAATGCCTCCCTTCATTTACTGAATAATGCCTTTCATTTTTATACTTAATCTCTTGGCAGAATAACACACGACTAGGATGTATGTGATCCCTCTCACCCTTAAGAAATAGTGTCTCAATTGTCATCAAACCCACTGTACACCTGAAAGTATTAGGTGGAACAAAACTTTTGCAGGGAAACTGAGTCCCTTCAGCCATCTCTGCTGTTCTTGAGCCACAAACTGTTCCCAGAGTATTTATATGCTGCAGCCACATCGGGTGGATTAGCTTTAAACTGCTGGACTGCCAATAATTTTTAACAAAATAAATGTCACACCTTCGGGCTGCATTGACAGATGTGTTACAGATACATCAGCTGGGAAGTTTTAAAGTTCACTTGTATGCTTGAGACTTTAAAAAAATGTTCTAAAAAAAGGTAATTTCTTTCCCAATTGCATGGCATTTTTTCATAATATCTCCTCTGACCTTGCCCTGATGATAATCCTATTTTCTCTAGTTTTAGAAAATCCTCTCTGTTATGAAGAAAATGGTATCGCTGACAACTGGAAATAAATAGGCACAAAAAAAATCCTTTCCTGCACTGCTCCCCTTCCTTCCTCCCAGTGCCAGGCACCACTTAGGACCTGTCAAAAACCTGATTTCTGCTGGCGAGGACACAGGAGCATTTATACCTAAAGACACTGAAAGGAGGAAAGTGCCTGGGCAGGCAATGGGCACCGTGCTGTCCCCTGGCTCCAAGGCCACTGCTTGAAATTCCTGTCCTGCCATAAACTTCTTGTGTGAAAGTTGCTTAAGGTTACAGCCACAAAAATTTGGGGATGTTTTATTCATGTCTCAGCTGTCAGGGCAATCTCATGAAACGCCAGTTTCACTGCCTTTCCCTTTCCTCTCATGTCTTCATCACCTTCTTGCTTCTGGGGATTTACTGTAAAGCAAGTCACAGAGCTGATCTGGGCTGAGTATCTTCCTTTGGCAGGGAGGAGGGGAGCAGAATGTCAGCTGCCCTGAAATATTTGTTGCTCTGTAGATCACCTTTTCTTGCCAAACATGTATATGTGGTGTGTGAAAAGGAGTGGCTGGTCTGCAATAGAAAGCACACAAATCCCACACCAATGGAATGACTGGCAACTGGACAGGCTGGGGGGCTTTTGCCTAAAACACTTGAGGTCCTGCTAGATCTTCCCTATTGCTGGCTACTTGAGAGAGCCCATAAAGGACCCCCTGTCACAGCAAAAACCAGCCTTGAGGATTTCTGGTGTCATTTCTTTCCATTCTTAAATTGCTGTTTGCCTGTTCAGTGTGTGTTTATTGTTTTTGCTGTGGTGCTGTGCTGCAGATCTACCCACATCTTTGTCTACAGAATATTTTTTTTGTTTACTTAAAATTAGGCTGCTTTAAGAGACATGGCTAAGTATAGAGAAATAATCTTAGGAAGGGTTATCAGATATCTTTAGAGTAGGTTTTATCTATTGCTATGATGTCCTTTCTTTAAGGAGAATTTTCATGAGTTTGTCTATTATATCTATTCAATCTGGCACAAAAATGGAAGGGTTACCAAACTGAGGTGTTATGAGCAAATCATAAAAGTCACCCTTTCTCTCCAGGGAGCAACATTGGTCCATATTGAATCTAGGTGACTTCAAGCACCACGTGGTTTTGATTCTATCAAAGATAAACTTGTTTCTATTAAAAGCTGCAGAACTTAATCTCTGTGATAAAACAGTAAGAAGCTTCAAGGCATTTAGCTTTTGTAGCCAGTCCTGGAAAAGGTCAGCACCTCCCTCCACTGCCCACCCCACTCTCAGCCAGGGTGCCAATGAGCAGGAAGATAAGGGAGACTCATGGCTCATCACTTGTTGGAAAAGCAGATGGACCAAGAGACACATCCAGGGGACATGGAAACATAATTCCTCTCACAGAGTCCAAACAGCCTGTCAGCAAATTATGTGGGGAAAAAAGGAGTCCCAGCAAGGAGAGATGAGCACCAAGAAATCCTATTGTAACCTTGCTGTTGAAAGACCAAAAAGAAAAAAAAGGGAATGAAAGATAAGGGCTCAGAGAACAAGGTAGTGCCACCAGCAGCCTTTTGAGGCAGTTAAGAAGTCTCCTTACCCTTCCACATCAGATTTTGGCTTCTCTTTTGTGTTGGTAGCTTCTCATGGCTGGATAATTTGTATTTATCAGCAGCTAATGACAATGCCCTAGAGGGAGGCAATAAACTTCACTGATCACTAAGCACAGCCCGAGTTATTTGTAGACCTCAGTTTAAAATAAATTCTGCTGCAGATTGCCATTGTGATTTGGGGCAAATCAGTCTCAAATATTTGCAGCTTAGGTTTCCCCTTGTGAAACAGGAAGGATTGTATTTTTTCAGGTTTTAAAAGTGGTTGGCACCTTCAACTGCTTGAAGATTTCTTTCCTATCCTGGTGAAGGAACACTTGTCTAGTACTATGAAGCTTGAGAGCACTTCAATTTAATTTTAGTTTAATTAGTGTTAAGAGTAGTTTCCTGTTCTTCTATTAGAATTATGTTTTGTAATAATAGATAGATATTCATACTGGATTTATAAAGGTATCTTTCAAGCCTGAAGCTGTGAGGATAAGTGGACACACTTAGAGATTCCATCCTCTTTACAGAAAAAAATGTTTCTGGCTGTTAATACCGCATGGAGAACACCCAGGGCAAGTACAGCGACCCGTGTATTATGTGATAAAATCCAAAGCAGCTCTACAGCAGGTATGGAAATGCAATTGTAATGAATGAGTGGAAATTAAGGCATTCAAGTGATTGCTCACTTGACAGCTTTCACCACACTCCTGCTGACTGAGGTTTGGGCTTACCTGATAATGATCAGAGGAATGAAATACACCAGGAAAGCCACCACTGTCATGTAAGGTATCCAGTAGGAGTCATCAGGCCAGAGAGCCCAGCACTGCACTTCCCCGTTGGAGAGCTGCCGTTTCCCAAAAATAATCAGAGTTGGTATGGAAAACAGGAAAGAGAGGCTCCAGGCCACTCCAATGAGCACTTTCGCCTGTCTTTCTGTGCAACAGAGTCAAACAGACAGTGTTAATGGGGTTGGTGGTGCAAGTGAAGCCTTGGGAGAAAGGCAGGGAGGAGGAGGAGGAAATTGGGTGAAGAAGGGAAATTTTAGACTGCAGCTGGCTGATGCTGAAAAGACTAAGAAGGAAAATGGGGATTGCATCTCTTTCTCAGGGTAAATAATCATGTTGAAATAGGCTTTATTTAAGGATGCTGAGAGCCCATTGAATGGGAAATGCTTTGAGAAAGGCACTGGTTGGGGTCAGCAAGTCAGAAACGGGAAATGTGAGTGGTTTCTCCATGCCACCAAGAGAACATCATGAATGGATGTAAAGGACTGCAGGACTGCCCTAGTGCTTGCCCACTGATGCACCTTGAAGTGAGACACTTTGCAAAACATCTCCTATCAGGAGAAAGAAAATGCCTCAGTTCAGGATCAGAACAAGACTGCACAACCAGCTGCCTTTTCCTTCAGCTGCAACTTTACTGTCCCAAAGAGATGTGACCCTGAGGAGCCTGGGCATCTCCTGCACTTTTTCATGTGTTGTGGTGAGGACCAAACCCAGCTCCTGTCGATGAGCATTTGCCCAAGCCATGACAAGAGTGGACTGCTGACCATGAGATAAGGCAGATGTCAGTACTCAAGGGCCCAGCCCTGTTTTATCTGCTACAAGAGATACCTGCTGGGAGATCCTACCAGACCTCGTGGTGAAGAACAGGAGCTGAAGGATCCCAAAATTCCCAGCACATTTGGGCTACTGCTTCCTCTTGACTTCTGGGCTCCTCCACTGCCAAGTGGGGGAAACAAGTGGGAAACCAAACAATGCCTCGTGGCACCCAAGGGATTTTGTAAATACCAATGTGTTGGAGCCAAAAAGTCCCAACGCTTTCAGTTTCACAAATCTGCATCTTCTGGCTAAAATCCAGGTAGCTGTAGCCAAAAAGAGTGGGGGAAAAAGGGCTGATCTGTGGAGCACCAGTGATTCTGAGTGACAGTTGTTCCTCCTCAGTCAGATTGTGAGAGGAACAGATGGGGACAGCTTTTTTGATCTGGGAAGCTTTAGTGTTCAAATACTTTATTGTCCTAAAAACCACCCGAGGTCGTGTGTGAAATAGAAAATCACTTTAAATTATGCATATCAAGAAGAACGTCTTTCCTCCTTGAAGCTCAAAGAGCAATACAAAAGCATGTGGGCGAAACATTCAAAAAGTAATTTTCTGCTTTATAAAACATGGCTTGCAAATACTCAGTTATCCTGCTCATTTTCAAATGCTACCCACGTTCAGCAAAATATGGTCTTGCTAATCTGGGGCTTAAGGGAACTCTGATGACATCTGCCTAAGTGAGAGGGTTAGATTAAGGCTATAAATATTGCACAGGCGAAGGAGAACTGCAAAGTTTCCCAAAGCATAACTGAATAAACTTAGCGAAAGGAATATTAAGAATAAATTTGGAAAAATATTTCCTGACAGAAAGGATGCTTCAAATGTGAGCTAATTACTTAAATTACATTCATACAAGCTTCAGTGGGGCCCACCTGTGTATTTTTAAGGGAAAAAGATCATGCCTGGATAATATACACTATTTCTTTTGCACTGTACAGTGATGACCTATTTAAACTATTTAAATAATTTGAACCGAAGTGGGCAATTTGGGCTGGACAAGTTTGTGTTTTGTAAAACGTTACATGCGGGGTTCATTTATTCTCCTTTTGAAATGTCCCTTGTGTTTGGTGAAATGTGACCTTGCTAGTCTAGAGGGCTTTAAAGGGCACTGATAACATTTAGGGAAGTAGATTTTTGTTCTGTTTGTTACACCTCTTTGGGTTTTATCTCTTACTTTTGCAGTTCTTTTGTTTAGTTTGTATGCTGTTTGCATATACCTTTCCAACATGATGAAATATTCATCAACTGTCTTCTGCTGTAACTTCTCAGTCTCTTTTCCCTTCTATCTTTATTTTCCAATTATTTCTTAATGACCTTTTTGGTTATAGAATTTGGTGCCTCAGAGTGAAAGTGTTAGGAGTCGAAGGCATCCTTCGTTCACATCCTTCACTTTCCATGCTCATTTATGTATTTGCAAATTATAAAATATTCAGCAGTCAAAGTTTGCCTTCTTAAAAACCATGCAAAGTACAGCTTATTGCAAATGCTTTTTAACAGGACCCCAGGCTAGTAACTAAACCACATTTAAAAAAAATAATTGTTTGACATTTTCAAAGCGAAATGTTTGATTTATTTTTTGTTTCCTAAAGTGATATTTCAAGGCTGCATGGAAACATAATTTTTAAAATCAGTAAGGAAAACAACTCTTGTTTCTCGGTTGAAGGATTTCAGGGGTATGAGTGTTTCATTTTGTAAATAAATTTGCAACAAGTCGATTCAGAACTGTTCATGAAGTTTCTCTGTGTCATCACCAGTGACAAAATTTTGTAAATCTCTTTGTTCTCAATCTGCAGAATAGCTAAGAGGGCGTTTCAAAGGCTTCCCACATGGCACCTCTCCAAGAAATAGCTGGGTGCAAAAGGTGATTATTTTATGTGTATTCCAGAAATTTGCTATCCTAAATATCTCTCTCTAGATTCATCTTCTGGATTTTTCCCCTGCCCAGACCTTCACCCAGCTAATGAATCTGGCACCCTTGACTGGGGGCAATGTCTGTTCTTCTCCAGCCTTAAAAACCAAAGAAAAAACTTTATGACACAGGTATAGGAAATGCGACTGGCTTAAAAAAAGGCTTTTATGAAGATTTGAGGTGATTTGGTGTGGGTTCTTTTTCAACTTCAAAGCATTTTTTAAAAGATTAACCAACAAGTTCTCTGCTGTGCCCAGGTGGTAATTTAACAAGAAGAAATGCCAGTGGGTCTGTCCCAGCTTGCCCCACTCACCTGGCAGGTTTATGAGCACCATCCCTGCTTGGTGCAACATCAGCAGGAGATGCTGAGCTCACCACACTCCCCAAAGCCCGCTGAGAAAACCTTGATGTCAATTTGCCCTAAATTTCACACAAGTATTTGAAGTTTTCAGGTCTTAACATCTGCCAAAGCTGCACCACTGCCTCGGCCGTGGTTGATTCACAGATTTTTAAGGGCAAATAGGACCATCAATCTGATCCCCTGAACAGAGCTGCCTGGCAAAAGCCATCATTAGTCAAAACAAGAGGGATATTTGCCTTTGATTAAAGCACATCTTCCACACCTCATGGTTCTTGTAACTGTTCTTCTTCCTCCCCACCTGCTATTTCTGTTTATTCACTCAGTGCAACATACTTAATGCCCCACTTTGGCTCTGTAGGAAAGAAATAATTTTCTTTAAACTGTACTGCTAAGAGGCCAGGATACATTTGAGTGCTGAAAAAACCCCCAAACAAATAGAAGAAATTATAAGAAACAATAGATATCCAAACTTACATGCCATATATTTTGACATTCTTATTAAACTATTCTATGAATTCTCAGTACCACTCTCTCCATCCATTGTTTTTTTAATGTGAATAAGTAGATGACATAGCTGTTGCAGCTCCTGGAGTCAGTATGATTGTTCAAGGGACAGCTTCTGCCCATAATTACCTTCTAAAAACGCTGGAAGACAATGAAAACCACTATACTTTTTAAAATGCCATTTCATTCTTTGCTAGCACAATACTTCTAAAAACTGCTGAGGGCTAAGTGGCGTTTAATAAATCTTGAAACCGCAGTTCCTTTGTCGTTCGGGAAACTGAAATGGATTTCAAACGTAGCTAGAGCAGGAATAAATAATTCATGGCAACAAGGTTAAGAATTTGGGAAACTAAAAAGCTCTCCAGTAATAACCACAGCAATAACAAGGCACAGAACTTCTCCTACCTCCTTGCAAGAACTTCATTGGATAAATGATGGCGTGGTACCGGTCTATGCTTAGTGACACAAGGACATAAGTCGAGGCATACAGAAGGACCACCTGGGGCAGAAAACATGACAAGACAGCAGTTGAGAGGAATTTGTGGCAGGAAATAATGTCAGCAAGAGCTCTGAACTAGTGATATTTGAAAGCTTTTACTAGGAAACAAAGGAGGAAAAGCAAAAACGTCCACCTTGTATATTCACCCAGATATTTTTCCTTTACCTTGTCCACAGAATTTAATGTGCTTTAATTTAAGTGTTTAATTTAAGCTTTAAATGAACATTTTCAGCATTGAGCACTTTAGTGCCATAAAACATTCTATACAACATTTCTGTTGGGGTTTCCTGCTGTGGGGGCACAAAATCTTGGGCATGCACGAGGGGAGCACGAGTTTTCTGTACCTGGAAGTAGCGAACAACTCTGCAAACGATGTCAGGAGCCATAAAATCTCCAGTGTAGCGCCAGATGATGTCAGTCATTATGTTTATGAGTCCCGTGAATGAATCTGCAAAGAAAATGAACTGAAAGAGCACTGAAAGGAGGAAAGACGTGATCTCAGGTGAGTCCCAGAGGCTGGGGTGACCCCCGGGATGTCCCAGCTTCCCCACTCCTGAACACAGCCAAGCCATGACTCCTCTGCCCAGGGTGCTGGAGGAGCTGGGAAAGCCTCAGCAAACACTCAAAGGTTTGTGTGTTTGTTTTCTTGATTTCTTAATTTGCCACCCAATGCATCCAGGCAGATGGCAAGGTTCCTCCAAGCCCAGGAGCCTGCAGCTGGCTCCTTGTGAGCACAGCTTGCCTCTGCCCTCTGGGCTGCAGCTCAGGCTGGCTGGCACTGCAAACTGTGCCCTCAAAGTCCCTTCCCTAAAAGGGGATGTGAGGTGACAAGCTGAGATGGCCATGCCAGCCCTAGGCTGGATGCAGGTCCTGGTCCTGGTCCTGGTCCCGGTCCCGGTCCTGGTCCTGGTCCTGGTCCTGGTCCTGGTCCATGCCCACATCTATACCAAATATTACTAAAATCGACTAAAATCCATTCCTCCTCAAATAACAGGTTGGGGGTTTTTTTGTGAGTAGATGTGCTTAAAAAATTCCCTGTGGGTGTTAATCCCACATAGACCTAAAACTTTTTAGGCTTGTCTGGGAGAGATATGGAAGGGACAGCCTGGTGGGCCTGATCCATCCACGAAGGATCACCAGGTTTTCCATGGGGTGTGGATAAAAAATATATAGGTTAGTGTGTGAAGGTGTCAGCTTGTCCCAACTGTGCCAAATACTGAACTACTTAATGTCCTTTTTTCTTTGCTATTTCAATTTAACCAAATGCTGCTAAAGTTAGAGGAAGTTTTGTCAGGATTTAATTGGCAAACTTAATTAATTAATGACTAACCCAGCCTTGTCAGCTCAAAGTTAACCTACTTATGCCTGTACTTTTACCTTTGCCAAATTAAATACACCTCAGGCTATTTTTTGGGGTTTTTTTTTGGTTTTAATGAGAAAATCTAAGGAGATATTCCAGCCCTTGTTCTGCTTACTGAACAAATGAGCTGTCAGAGGGATGGATGATTTACAAACAAATTGTAAGAATTGGTAGTCCTGTTGCACAGATGGGCAAGACTAAGTTTTGCTTCTAAAACCAAGTTCTCTTGCTGTGGGACAGGACAAATGTTTTAAGTGCAGTCCGTGGAAGAAAATTTCCAAGCAAACAGGGATGGGTTTTGCAAAACAGGTTTCTTCTAAGCCCTTTGAAATTCCAGATACTTCTAGCTGGAAACTGAGACCTCAGCTTAATGCTTTAGGAAAAGCAACCGGTTTTGCTTCACTGGAAAACCAGGATAATTTTTTCTGTGTAAGTAACTCTTTATCTCCTCATTTTCTTCTTCCATTCATCTTCTCTTTTTCTTCAAGGCTCAGTTCAAAATTAAATTAGTGTAACTGCATTATCTCCCTCCTTATGACTTTATTGTTCAATTAATGCTAGTTTGCTCTTAATTCTCACAGTGTTTCCCAACCCCGTCCTCTCCCTCTTCTTTCCTTCCCTGCCTCCAGAGAGAAGCTGGATCAGAGTTGACCTCCAGAAGGAAGTTTGTGGTTGAAACCTCATGTTAAGCGTTGTTCATTGATTGAATTCGTGGGGCAAGGAAAGATTGTTCCTCTGATAAGTAAAATGGCTTTAAGACTTTAATGAAAAGACTGTAGGTGTGTATAATTAAGTTGATCTTTGAAAAAACCACGGAGCTCTAGTGTTTCAAGAAGTGAAACACATCCTCCAGCGGTGGTTCCAACCCATCCCTTCCCCTTTCCTTACTCCTGAATTATTGATTCACGTTCTCTCTCTCACCAGTAGTGAAATATTCATTGGTTCAAAGCAATACACATCTATAGAGCTTCACCTCAGGGTATCCTCCGGCGTTTGATGGTCTCAGCATCTGCCAAGCAGGTGCTAAATGGGGGTCCAGCTTTCCTCCTACCCATCCCAGTGCTCTCAAGAGAAAGGCAGGGAGAAGGCACAGCACCTCAGCTGCCTGCTCATGTCCCGCTTCTCACTGCCCTTTTCCTGTCCCTTTCCAAAGCCTCAGGAGAGTGCTTTGGAGGTGCATCCTGCAGCTGTGGTGGGACAAGGACCAGCATCCTGGTGGTTTCCTTCATCTAAGCAATTTGGGCAGTCCCAACAGCTTATGCCCACATCAGCTTTTTAGTTTGCATCAAGAGTGTGGGTTTTTAACCTGTGGATGGTCCATGTGATAGAGATCCGTGGGGTAATGATGCTTGGCTTCATCTGATGCTCAACCCAAAGGTATTCTCTCATGTCCCACCCCATGAAGCTGCCAGCCAGTGCTCAGGCTGAGGGACCATGGGGTGCTTTACTCAACCAAGGCACAGAGTGGATATCAGCCCTGTCTCCTTCCAGATCTTTCATTTCCCACTGTGTACCATAACCTACAAATATATCTATAGCCTTAAGTACTTCGGGAGCTTTAAAGACAGCTCAAAATTGTCTTTCCCTTGAGAGCCATTGAGTGAGGTTTTTCAGGTGACTGCAGAGGCTTTTTAAACGAGGTTTAAACTTCACAGCTTCTTTGTGCTGTCAGCCCCAGCTCCTCTCCCCCAGCAGTACATCTTAAGAGCTTTGTGCTGTGTTTCAGGATGCTCCCCTGAGTGCGTGGCCCTGAGCACAGAACACACCTGCATGCCAAAGCCAGTGCAGGCTGCTGAGAGAGTGTGCCAATTTAGCCAGATTTCTCCATGCCCTTTAATTAGAGAAACACTCTTCCGTGCAACATCCTCCTGCCCTCCTCCGATTTTAGAAACCTCTCGTCTTTTTGATCCTAAAAGCACCAGACCAACTTTTCTCACTTCTTCAGTCTTTTGCTGTCTGTTTCAGAGGCTCTTATCCCACCCCTTCAAAGAACCAGACTCTCTCAGTATGACACAACTGCACTCCTTCAGGAGATTTGTCCTGCAGACACGGGTTACTTTATATAGGGCCACCAAGTAAATAATGTGCCTTGTGCAGGTGACCAGACAGCGTGCAGGAGTTGAATTGCTGTAGTAGAGGAGTGGTGTACGTACCATGGTTCTGTGTCACCATTGCTAGGAAACAGTGTGGCCATTTACTTACTCAGAAAAATAGGTAGAAAGTCAATTAATGAATTATATTCTCTTTTGATTCAAGATAAAGATATCAGCAAGTGATGATTTGTGATTTTTAAGCCAAATGTATATTCGCAGCAAGACGCAGATGAAACAGTTCCTTGTTGAAGAAAAGACATGGCACTAGTCTGGACTGGTGTGATAGGGATGGTGGTAGTTTGTTCTTGATGGGAAGTGGAGGTTCTATAATCTATTGTAAAAGCAAAATTCAGTGAGATTTCAATAGCAGGGAGAAGTAAAGGGAGGTAGGGAGGAAAGATGGCTTTGCCTGGGCAGAGGGAGGGAAAAATGACCTCTTGGGGTTTGCAAAACTGGACGGATCTACAACTCTTCATATTCCTCCTCCCAGGACTCAAAGGCAAAACTACTGTCTGCATTGCACTAGTGTCTGTCAGCATTTCAAAATGCAGGATGTATAAGCAGCATTTATCAAAAAGGCCAAGAAAATGCCTGAGAAGAAGCACCCTGTTGTCCCCAGGAGATGAACCACACTGACTATAGTGCTACAGCATCTATTGGTGGGAAGTGTGTCAGATACTGAAAGAACCTGTGAAAATCCTCAGCTCTGAAGACCAACAAACCCCAAATTTCCATCATGCTCAGCAATATCCCTTTGAATTCTTTATGGGCATGAGTGAGTGCAGGCATTGCCTTTATGCATATGAGCCCAGGAACCTCTTGGTTCAGGAGGTGACTGCAGTAGCTCTGGTGGTGAGGGATGCCTCATATGACTCAAAAATGTAAAAAAGAAAGCACTGCCCTTGGAGGGACAAATCTGAATGTGGGCTTGCTATTGCTCTGAGTGAAACAAATTTTCATGTCAAAAATGCCTCCACGGAGACAGAAGTCTATTACAGAAAGCAAAGGGAGGTAATTAGCAATCTGGCATGGGAATATGGACAGGTTAAAACTGTCTTAGTTAATATGTTCATAGAAATTCATTGACTTGATGGCATTGCCAAAGGGATATGCCTTGTGCAGACTTCAGGATATTTCTTTTGTTGCAACTAAGGAGATTAAGACAAAAATCTGCACTAGCAACTCTGCAAGAACATATCTCTATTATTCTATTATTAGTACTGACACTGCTCTTCCCTTAAGACACTTAGCCTAAAGATGCTGCAAGTCTTTTCTGTCAGAAGTGCAGAGCAGATTGCTGGTGAGCTGTGGTGGGTTAAAAAGCTCCACATGTCATCTCAGCTGCAGTTTTATAATTTCCCCCCCAATTAGAGCAGTTCTTTTAAGCTGGGTATGGTGATCCATGACTTCTGTGCCTCTGACTGAAATTTCCTCTCTCTTTTCTTGCCACAGAGGTATATTTTGTTCTGCTGGCTTGGTGGCACCAAGCTGCACGAGGCATCTCAACACAGTATGCAAGACAGGGGGGTGCAAACTCCTCGACAAGGCTGAGCATTTCACATGGCTCATTTTATTTTTTCTTTTTTGACCTCCCAATGTGTGTTCCTGTCACCTACCACTCCCCACAGAGCACATCCTCTGGAAGCATCAGAAGCAGTGGTTTACTAACCTCTGTCTGCAATGGGGTGATAGACCCTTAAACACAAAAATGGCATCACTGCCCTATGAAAAAAAACAAGGTCCTGCCCATGATTTTTGAACTGATGAGGCAGCCAGTGCTGATCTGCCCTTGCTGCTCCATATGACACTTGATGTGCTGTCAGGTAATGAGTCAGTGCTGTTAACTTGCCTTGCAAGTTAATAAAACTTATAGCTGGGTTTTCTTATAGACCTGAAAGTGCAAGCAATTTAAATTAAGCATTCTTAGGGATCCTGGAGGTTGGTTTGAGGACAGGCACAGGGCAGAGGAGGAGAAGCTGCCCCGCCTTCTGCAGATACCCCTGCAGCTTGTTGCATTAAGTTATTACTCCCACTCTTCTCATAGCCCATGCTTTCCACTGGAAACATCACATGTGTCTTTGCAAGTATTCCCTGCAATAGAAATAATTTTGTGGTCACCTTAGCTAGAAAATAAACCAAGCCCTCTGCTCTCATCCAGCAGCTGAGGGTGAAATAGGTTATGTACCTGCTCTGGCAACTGCAGGACAAGATACTTGCAGGATACTTAGAAGATGCCTTTTCAAATTATTATATTTTAGCTCTTTAAATGCTGAGTCCCAAGAACCTGGTGTGTTGCCTCTCCATGGGGTCATGGGGCAGTGAGGGGCTGCATGGGGAGCAGAGATGGGTGCCAGGGGACTAGGTGCAAGAGTCACCCTTTGGTAACCTATTCATTCTCCTCTCTATCCCCCCAGATGCATTTGTCTGAGTTTGGGGTGGCACCATGTTAGTGATGGGGCTGACAAGGGGGATGGTTGGCACCCCCAGGGGCTGCCACGGACCTGCCAACCCCGGGTTTAAGTATTTTAGAAGTGTTGATGTGAAGCAGATGTGGCTGTGCTTACACAGTGCAAGGGTGGAAAGCGTGAGCCGAAATTTGGGGTGCACTAAGCTTTTGTGGGGAATCAGCCAGGACACACACAAGCACTTTGTTCCATTGTGGTGCTTGTGCTGGAGCACACATGAGGCAGCAGGTTTGTCACACGCACCAGTGATGCATACTGTGCTGCTCTTGGGTGTTTTCTCCTTCAGGCCTGGCAGCCTAGAGTAGAACACAAAATGTAGTGGATGAAAGAAATGCCCCCTTGAAAAGAGTCAAAAAGACAGTGATTCAATTCACCTGTTTAAGCTGTGTGGATTTTCTTAGTGGCAGAAGTGGTGCTTTCTTTCTCTTTCTGGCTCGTAGGAAGTAACAGGAAATCTTGTTGAACTGTGTGAACATCTTATTCATTTATTGCATTTCTGACATTTCTGATCTGGGCTCCCCCTCCTCAAGAGATGAGGCAGGCCCTGTTAGGCTAGATGTTGTAAAGGATGGATGCAGAGATGCTCCAGTCTCACTCCATGGTTCATGCAGGTTGAAAGATGAAGGGCTGAGAAAACAGCTTACTGCACAATGTCAACTTCTTAAGAAACAGCTCTTTCAAGAGAGCTGGAGGGCAGGTCTCTAAGAATAAAAATTCAGTGTTCCCTGCCATTCAATTTGTCAAATGCAGTGAGAGGTGGGCAAGGGGGAGGGCTTGGCCACTGCATCAGCAGTGGCCTTATCCTTCAGAAAAACTGGTTCCTTCGTCAAAGATGAAGAATTATTTTCTTGTAAAACCAGAATGCATTATGAAACAGTCAGGATAGTAAAGGGAAGTGATTTCCAATCAATCCCCCTGTCTTCAGGCGTCTGCAGATACTGTAGTTTGGGTTTGGCAGATCCCCTTAGGGGGAATATGCAGGGCAAATGAAGTTGATGATAATTCTGAATGTTAGGACAAAGTTTCCACTTCCCATCTTATGTTACGTGCACATAGACAAGACCATTGTCTATTAGATCAAACATATTTTTATTGTATGCAATTGCTCAGTGGGACACTCTGCGTAAAGAAAGGACCTTTTTTAACAGACAGTAAAAAATCAACTGAATACAGTTTCACACTGGGGTTTGAAGGATGGACAGTGTTTCAGCAGCTGTTTAAGCAAGAGATAACAAAGAATCTGCAAAAACCACAGTGAAGGTTCCTGTTTTATTGAGACCTGTGACTGGAGGTTTTGAATTAGGAATCAAACTTCTCTAGGTATATACCTGCATATGGAATTAAAATTTAAGCTAAACCAAATGTTTCATCACTATTATTCACCTGTTGGGAAAGTATATTTCATATGCAACTCGTGAATTTAACTCCCCTTCTCTCCTTTGGGCAAAGCAGAACACATAGAAAGGAGAAAAGCAGTGGGGGAAAAATCCCTGTATATGGGAGTCTCAGAAGATACAGTCCTATAGATGAGTTTGTCTTACTTAAACATGAGAAAATAAGGATATGCCTTCTCAAAAGACATAGCAATAACAGTGTTTGTAATTCACTGCTTTATTTATTTCAAGTGGTGCCTGTACTTTTGGCATTTTTCAGAATAAAAAAATGCTTCTAAGATACCACGTACCAAACAAGTCCATTTTCATTCTTTCCTTTCCCAGCACCTTGTCTACAGATTCTTCTGCTATTTCTCCTAAATTTTCCTTACTGATCCTTTTGGCAACTCTGTAGCTCAAGTATTTTAAGTACTGCATGTTCATACCTTGGTCACAACAAGCAACTGCACAATTATTCTCATCTGAAAAATGTGGACTATCCTAAGAATATTTTCTCTTGGTGTAGTTCAGGTCATTATAGTCACCAAATAACCACACTTCTCATAATGCTGCCTTAGCTGGCTCAGATATTGTTGATGTAGATCTCCTAGTCTAAGTAGGAATGGCAAGGATGAAACTTTCTTTTCTTCTTCACAGCAAACTGTAAATCAAATCCCCACAATGCTCAAGCAGTGATATTGCATGCTGCAGCTCAGTTTTTGTCAGGCTTGCCATTACAGAATGGTAGAACAATGTTCATTCCTATTTTTGTACCTGCTTTTTCTCCCCTGGTGTTTGCTGATAGCATGAACAAAGGCAGGCTGGTAAGGTTCACTGGTGAATTCCTTTGAAAAATCATCTTGTGGAAAAGGTAGAACCTGCAAATGTGTACTGAGTTGCCTTCCATTAAACATGCTGCAATGATGGAACAGGCTGAAAATTCACTAGTTGTGGTCTGGATCTCCGTCCTGTAATTGAGCTGAACTTGGCCAAAATGGACTTTTAAGCATTTGGTCTTATTAGAACAACTAAGTCTCTCTAGTGCCATATGTGTGTCTTTGATCTGAATTTCATAAATCCTTCTAAACATTTGTAAACATTTGGTAACCAGCTCGGCAGCAGAGATAAAGTAAGTGACTCTCCAGAGAAAACCTGTAGAACACTTGAATGGGGGTTGGACAGATTGGCAGGTGACAAAGTACCACATGAAAATATTGGATGTATTGTCCTACAGCCCTTGGGAAAGATGGGTAAAAGGAAATGTGTGTTATTGCTGGTGACACAAAGACAATCTAACTCAGAGTAATAAATAAATATCGCTGCTTTAATGTGCAAGAAGGGAATAGGAAAGTCCCTCTCTTCTTAACATAACCTTTTGTTTCAGTGCCTTTTTAGCGCATGCAAAGGCTGTTTCCAGCGTGATTTCTGTTTGATTGCAATTAGAAATGCTGCAGTAGAGATGACGGGCTAAAAGATGTTAATGATGTATTTGCACATCTAATGCCAAAAGTCTAAAGTTATGTCTTTTAAAGAGAGCTAATGAGATCCTGAATGATGATTCCAAGTGGAGTCATTATGGCCATGCTGTTGGCAGCGTCGTGCTCGTGCAATCCTGTTTCTCAGCATTTACTGCCAGCACATGAAGAAGCCAGATAGAGAACTCCATACACCTACCTTCATTTAACAATAGAAGTCAAATTCTTAGGGGGAGCAACTGTAAAATAAATGTCCCCTATGTCAGATGAAAATCCTGCCTGTACATCCATAAGAGAATCAAACAAATATCCATATAATTTAGAGGCACCTTGTTTTCCAAACAATTCAGAAAGAAGTCCACTTTCCCCCTTAATGATGAAACATGGGACCCAAAGGATTATAAAACTTGTGTGTCAAGCACCTTTAATTTAAAAAAGAAAAAAATAAAAACAAACATCGCACAACTGTCATTAGGATTTGAATGTTTGAAACAGGCTGAAGGTAGGAAAAACATAATCAGTCCTTCAGGACCACAGAACAATTCTGTAGCTGTCAAAACAAGAATTAAGGCTTCTTATAAATTGGCACAGCAAAAGCTGACTGCTGCTGATGTAGAAAATACATGTTTCAGGCTGTTGACTGCCAAGTGTGCCTATACACCATACTCAGGGCTACCACGGGGCCACAGGAGAGGTTATCAAAATATCAACCCTCCTAATAACTGCTTTTTCTCTGGAACCCCATAGAAAACCCCGAGTTCTTGCCCTTCATGTCTCCTTGTGCCTTATCATGTGTGAGAGGCGTGATCAGAATAAAAACCCAACTGTTCTTCTTGCCCCCTGCCTTGTTCAAAAGTTGTGGTGCTTTGAAGGAAGTGATTAATGAAAAGATTAATTAAACAGGACCAATGTTTGCTCTGTTTTCCCAAAGCAGGTTGCTAATATGAATAAAGGCTGTGGCTGTGCCACCCACTCGCCGTGTCCGTGGGCTCTGGTGCATCAGATGTTTGACTCCAAAATTTCCCACCAGAGTCAAAAGTCTTCGGATTTCAAGTGATTGTCATTGTGAGGGCTAAGCCAGCCAGCAGCTGTGCCCAGGTTGGAATCCCAGCCCAAAATTGAAACCACAGCATGCTAAAATCACATAGGAAATTGGCTTTTTCAAAATGTCTGGCTTCTTTTCCTGACCAAAAATGAATGAGTGTCTTTGGGATGAATAACCAGATATTTGGATTTTTCCCTGCAGGTAAGTCACTGAGATTGATGAGTGTAAAGAGAATAAACAATAACTCCAATTTGAAAACTAAAATCAACTTGCTTGTGCCTTTTCCACAACCTTTCAGTCAGCATTCTAGCAAAGTACTTTTGAAACTGGAATATCTTCCAAAATAACGAATGAATATGAAGTTCTGTATTTATTTACAGTTCACACTGAAAATGCAACTCTGTGGGAAAAGCTTCATGAAGATGAAAGTATCTTTATCTACTCTTGAAGCAATGAATGGCCAAAAAGGGGGGCGAATATTTTTAGAAACCTCTTAGAATCGTAGGATAATTTAGGTTGGAAATGACCTTTAAAATCCTTGAGGAATAAATAACACAATCCACAGGCTGTATAAATTCAGCAGTCTGATGAATTCATAATCCCTATCTTTTCAAGAACATTTTCTGCAAGGCACAAGAAGTGCATTGTTGAAATATTGTTTGCTGAAAACAGTGCTAACCTACCAAAGCATTCATTTGCAAATGTATTTGATATCCTAGTGAGTGGGTGTTTAGGGACTTGGAAGTGCAACCAAAAATGTATAATGTTATCTTGCAAGAGTGTGTAGTCTGTTCATTTGTGACATTTCAGGATGATCAAATTAATCACGAGCAACAGCAAAATATTTTGTTTGTTACATTATCTGCACACAAAGAGGTTCAATGAAAGAACTCAAAACCATATCCTTTTTGCAGATCCTTTCAAATTTATACAGACATTATAAACCTTGTAAGAGAAGCACAGAGTTATTTAAAAGGTAACCTCGAAGGAGCACGGTTTTGGAGGCACTGCTTTGTTTTTCTGACTGATCTTGTTGAATTGATTTTTTTCCAGTCTATTTGTATTAGTTGGGTAGAGCATTCACAGAAATGCAATTGTGTATTGTAATTTCCCTTTGATCGCAGTCATTTTCTTCCTTGTGTCTCCCAAGCAGTCTTCTAGAAAATACAGCAGTAATGCTATGCAGCAGTGGGTATTGAACTGCTTGCAAGCCACTCAGGGAGCTCATAAAAACATTATTAAAAGGCAAATGCCCTTTGTGCTCGTAACTTCTAAACCACACAGGCTGAAGTGCCTTAATACCTCTAATGCATTGTAATATATTGAGATGTGCTCTGTTGGAGTGAGTGTCGTGGCTTTCCAGCTGACAGCTCGTGCTCTCCTGTCCATCAGTGCTTTGATTTGCCAGTTCAAGGAGTCTGTTGGCTAAGTGTGGTTTTCTGGGAATTTCCATGACTGGCAAGAAGCACTTGTATTCTTCTTGGAGTCATCTCTTATCTCCTACAGCAGCAACCTTTTCAGAGCATGCTAAGGCATCTCCCTGACACTAGTGAGTGTCCTCCTCCAAACCATGGAGGCCTTGCAAAGGTAGAATAATAATGGAGCCATTTTTAAGGTATCTTTGATGTTCACTGAGGAATTTGGCAGTAATCACCTCCATCTTTTTTGATTCTTTCCTGTTTCTGCTGTAAACTAAGCGTTAACTTTATCCTGGGTCCAGGTTTTGTAGTCAAAAGAGTCTTCCTGCAAATTGCAGTATATGTTAGAATATTTAAGATTTACACACAGACAACAGATACCATTCCAGTCAGCATCAAATTGTCACCATATGATTTGTTTCTTCAATTGGCCTCAAGATTTTTATCCCAAATAACAATTTCTCTATTAACATACGATTTCCCCTAAAAGTGAATATATTTTTCCTTTTGGTATATTAATGGAATATATTTCCCCTTTCATAATAAATAAACTTACTGCCTTCATTTCCTCCCCTCTACTACTCCCCTCACCATCCTCCACCTCCAGTAGATATTTGATAATTGGGTAACTTTGATCTAAATAGGATTGTGAGTGTTCCTCCCAAAAAGAGCTGCTCAAAGTTCTTTTCAGCAGTGTAGTTTATGCTTCCACCATAACCAAAATGTTAGTAGGCATTGTTAGTAGCTGAAATTCAGGTTTAAGTACACTGGTTTTTCCATGCTGCCTGCCTTTGGAGATGGTATGCACGTACAGTAAGGGAGCTTCAGAGTGCAATATATGCTTTTAATGCCATTGCTGACAGAAAATCCATACCTGAGGCAATATACACTCACTTTTCCCTGCCCCAAACGCAGAGCAAAACACTTTCATGCTGATTTCCATCAGCCACCCATTTTCCCCAATGGGCCAGGACATTGAACACCTTTGTCTCACCCACTCTACAACCAGGTCCCAGCCAGCTGAGGTGCTACATGCCCAGGCTACTCAAAAACCTCTCATTTAATAGGTGTTTGTTGTAAAAGAGACAGCAAGTGCTTTTGAGAAATACCTGAGGGATGTGAAAAGTGCCCCATTTTTAACAAACCCACAGCATGGGAGCCAAACTGAGAATTTTGGAGGTGCTTGATGAATATGTTGTGGTGTTCCACTGAACTTGCCAAGCAGTAAATGTTGGTATGCTGGTGCAGGGAGACTTAGAGATGGTTTTCACTTACAGCCAGGTTGCTGATTTGTTTGTTTAAGGAGCTTCAGTGTTTGAGAGAGATAATATTTTACAGCATAATGAGAGGCCACTTCAGAGAAACTAGGTTGATGTTCAGCTGATGTGGCTGACACGTATTAATATTGGATTAGACACCTCTGCAAAGCAAAGATTTCAGGTGGGTAGTTTTATTGCTGCGCTGTCTTTAGAGCATTAAAATTTCATGAGAGTTTCTGTCTTAGAGCAATGAGATTTGCCACTAATAACTCTTTGTCACAAAGAAACTTCCTTGACGTCTGAGCACCACAACGCTATAAAAACTCATCAGAGAAGAGGAAATGCATGCATTGCATGAGTGGATTGGTATTGTAGTACAGTTTTCATGGGTCCCATGCAGCCAATACTGTGAGGATTACTTCAAGTGGACTGTGCCATCTAACAAGCTCAATATTTAAAATGTGTCAGGCTTGCTGTGTGCCTGCATGTGCTACTGTCAGGGATAACCAGGAATCCAAATTTAAACTGATTCTGTGAATGAAAGATCGAAGAGGTGTCACAGTATTCTCCTTTTAGAGAGGCAAACGAAGCACTGAAAGACCTTTAATTTTCCAGGGCTATGGACCAAGCTGTCCTCAAAAGTGGGGACACTGGATTCCATGCTAAGGATGACAGAAAAAGACATTTTTGCTTTTTGGCCCTTCTGATGGGATCTGCTCCTGACTTCCATGAACAAACATCTGTGACCCTAGAGTGCTTGGGAAAATACTTTAAATAAGAGTGAATATCCCCTTGATTTCTAAAACTTTTGCATGTTTCATTAAAACAAAAAATGCTGAGCAACAAATGACATTTCTTGCCTTTCAGTTGGCTTACCAGATGTCACCAGAGAGAGTTTCCCAAAGAACAGTGAAATTAGCATATTTAATATACCAAATTTTTTCTCTGGTCTTTGCAGTAATATAGCAATAACTGCAGCAATCCCACAACACATTACAAAACCAGTGTTAATACAATCCTTATCACTGTAGTATGGGAAAGACATTTTCTAAGAGGGCTTTCCCTCCCTTCCACATGTGGCATCAGCTCCTGTTTTTTTCCCTGCTTTTGGGAGCTGGAAATGAAAATGGATAGAAATCAATTCTGCTCAAGACTAGAAAATATTGATCAACTGAACAACACCACCTTAAAATGCAGAGGGGTTTTGTTTGGGATTTCTAGGAAATAGTTAAACTTGTCTTTTTTGTCATGGGAAATAGTTAAACTTGTCTTTTATGTCATGTATCTTCAGGTTCCCACAACTTCAGAGCAAGCTGTTTCCTTGTGCTGAAAACACCCTATTCCTCTCTTCTAATCTCCAGGTTTCTGGCATATTTGGATAATGTTTTGTCTATTGTCATTTTACAATGAAAGTAAAAATGCCTTGCAAGAAAAAAAATCTTGCTGTTGACCATCAGTAACCTCTGAGAAATTGGCACAATCAACTGCTTCTGCTTTTCAATGCTATTCTTTAAGAAGCAGCAAAAAGTCTGACCTGTAATTGAAATGTTTGGAGACTTGTCCAGATGGAATTTTCATCCTATTTTGACTGATCATGTTCTTGTTAAGCAGCTCTTCAGTCTTCTCCCTTTCTTGCTACTGCCTGCTAATGTAATAGGAGTGGAGAAATACGTGACTTCCCTGCAAATTTCTTTTGTATTTCAAGGTTTGGGCTATGCAGTGCACGTGTATTAAATGTGCACAGAAGCGGAATGAGCTGCTAAAATACATCCAGATCCACATTGCCTCCTTCAGGAATTTCAGGTTCTTCTTTTTCCCAACACAGTGGGGCACAGCACTTACTGAACTGAATATTCTTGGAGGTCTTTTCTAACCTAATTGATCTTATAATCCTAAAGGTTCTCATGCAGGTTAATCACAATGCACAGGTTTGGAGTAACATTCGTCACTTAAGCTCCACTTCTATTCCAGATCCTGGAATTTAGATCTCTGCAACCACCTGAAAGGAGCTTGTAGAAAGGTGGGTGTCAGTCTGTTCTCCCAAGTATCAAGCAAGAGGACAAGAGGAAATGGCCTCAAGTTGTGTCAAGGGAAGTTTAGTTTGGATATTAGGAAGGATTTCTTCACAGAAAGGGCAGTCAAGCATTGGAACAGAGTGCCCAGGGAAGGGGTTGAGTCACCATGACTGGAAATATTTAAAGGGGATGTAGATAAGATACTTAGGGACATGATTTAGTGATGGGGTTGTGTTAGGTTGGACTTGAAGATCTTTTCCAGCCTAAATGATCCTATGATTTTATGAATAAATTGTCCTTTGGGCAGTGCCTAGAAAAGCTTGGACAAATTCCAGAGGGCAGTTTAGACAGAGAGTTGAGCAGGAAAGTAACAATCCTTCACTTTCTATCAGGTAACACGTTGCTATGCCTTGCTCTGCTTACAAATAAACAAACAGAAAGGTGCTGAGAAACATCTTCTCTGTAAAACTTCGTACTTGTGGATGGGATTTGAGTCAGAGCCAAATGGAGGAAGATCAGGTTCTTGGTTGTCAAAGATAAATAGTAATCCTGACATATTTGGTGACGTATGAACACTGAAGGGATTTATATAGTCAACTTTAGATATCTAAATTAGGAATTGAATCCTTCTGTACGAGTCAGTGAAACTTAAAGGCAGCTTAGAATGTTTTCCTCTAAAAATGGAGCATAGGAAGGCTGACTTGGTATCTTACGTACCTACAATGAGGTACCTGAAATAGATGGCATGAATAATTCCTGAAATGAATACCAGTGTGCAAAAATGCAGTAATGAAATTTAATCCAATTACCTCTATGACAGTTATATCCCATTGTGCTTCCCAGGACTGTTTGCAAGACTTATGCTTTCTTCAGAACTACTTCTGAACACGTGGCAAGAAGCTAACAGAGCATTTTCCCTCCACCCTTCCTGCTAATAATGACACTGTATAAAGCAAAAGGTGCAATGTTCCAAATAACAGTAATTTCCTCAGGTGAAGAAGGTCGCAGATTTGAGCCCCTTGGCTCAAAGACCTTCAAATGTAAATTATCACCTAAGCACTCAGCCACTGAGCTGTAAGAGAACAAAGAAGATGCTTACCAAATTCACATTTTATTCAGCTAACTAGAAAAGTTACTAAGATAGGAATTTCATTGTTCTTTTTGCTGTTTCTTTCAAATACCGCATGGTTGCTCTAGCATATGAGCCCAGACCACATTGCATTTCTGTCTTACAGCTCTCAAAATGCTGTATTTGCCCAGGCAAACCTTTATTATAATCTCCACACAGCCTTACTGGTACCAGCAGAGCTGTGATGGTGCAGTAATTTAGCTGCTCAATGAAGGTCTCATCACAAGGTTAGAGAAATTATATTACTGGTGAAAGTGGGGGTAAAAAGCCAGTAGCAAAGAAACCAGCTGAAAGGATATGCTTTCATTTTGGTCACACAGATGTCTAGTCAGGAAAAGCATTTGTATGCAAAGACCTGAAAGAATGACAGCTCCTTTTGAAATAATACAAATAGTAAAAGTGGATCCCCTGTGTGGAAATCTGTAGGTGGGTAAATGGAATCAAGTTTAGGCTGTGTGTGTGTGTCTATTGAAATGAGAAAACGATGCCTTTGATAAAGATAGGGCACCTAAGGTCCATTCATCATTTTTCAATCCTTTCACATTTATTAGCTGGGGAAAGCAAATAGAACAACTGATTCCATCTTAGCTTCAAATTGCATGATCTAGGGTGAATTTTGAGAGATTGAATTGACGCTAAGATGTTCCACTATTATTATTTTTATTATTATTATTATTACCCCCATTCTGGGGATGTCCAGGGGCCAAGCCTTAGGGATGGCATTCAAAAGCACTCCTGGATGACTTAGGGACAGAAGTAGTGCCTGCTTTTGATTTTAAACATATATATACTTCACTAGAAAGGAATAATCATTTCATACTGTATTGAATATTTACAGGCATGTTATAGTTAGTTTTCCCACTGCTTTAGAAGCAGGAGGATTTATGAACTAAAGCCTATTAAGTCCCTAGAGGTTATATAAGGAAATACTCATATTCTTTGTACAGGAATCCATACGTCTGCTGAAAATACGTTATAGCTCCACAAAATGCAAGTTAAAAAAAGATGGCTCTGGCCTCAGGGTGTTAAATTGATTGGGATGCAGATGAAATGAGGGCACCTCATCCCTGTTGCTAAATTCTCAGGGTCCCAGATGGTCCTTTGCAATGTGATAAAAGTCACATCCCCTCTACACTACGCTGAAATTGGTACCAGAGCCACTGGCAAGCAGAGAGAGTGTGTGTGTGCTGTTTGGCAGTTGTGGAGGAGATAGAAATCCCACCCTGAGCTCCTGTGAACGAGGAACACACAAACTGTCCCCTTCCAGAACAATTTAGTACATTATTTAGGTGCTGCACTTTGAGGAAAGAAGAGAGTTCTTTCTCTCCTTGCCTGTGTGGACCTCAGCTCTGCAGTTGGGTTGTGCTGCAGAGTGGTTTTTGTTATCTGTAAGGGATCTGAAGACCCCTGCTCAGAGACAATAGACTGAAAATCACTGGTTTAAGGATGTCTGCCTCGTGGCTTGTGATTGCATTAATTACAAATCATGAATCATGGACATCGTGTTCTGGCATTCGTAGGATTAAAGTTGGCTACATAAATAAAAGTCATTACAGGGCTTTAAGTGGATGAATATTCTTGCTTCCAGGAGCAAATTTGGAAAGCTTATTATCTTTATATTGCCACTAATGGGAGGGACATTACATTCTACTATTATAGTTGCAGCAGTTCAGCTTTTTTTTAAATCTTTTGTGCTAGTGTTTCTGTTTCCTACTGCAGTGGGCTATGATGGGTAGAGTCTCAGCAAACCCCAATATTATGTCCAGCCCTGGAAGTTCCAGCGAGCCCCTGAGAAGGTATCCAAAAATCCATGAGCACTAAACAAAATGTAGTGTACCAAGCTTGTGTCTGGGATGGTTAAAACCAGTTTGAATGTGGTTTGGGATTGAATATTAAAGCACAAGTAGCTGTCAGCAAACCTACATCTCATTTCTACACTCCTGGAGTGTCCCACCTCTACAAGATCTCACAGTCTTGCCCATTCTAGGCTAAAACTCTTTGGCTACTTCATCAAGACCTGCTCCATTGCTGTTTTATGTCTTTCTTCAGGTACTTCCTTCACTCCAATTCTCTTTACATTAAAGGCAAAGGCAAGCCAGCTTAGACCACAGGGTTACTGCCAGTCCTCCAAGCCCACCCTTTTCCTTACAGCCCCAGTGTTGTGATAACATAATTTTACCCTTTCCAAGGGAGTTCATTTTGCACCAAAAGCAGCTTCTTCACGTTAAATCTCACAAGGAAGTAATGTGGATAGATGGATTGTTTGTGTACTGATCCCAAATTCAATGTTCCTACACCCCCAGGCTGGACTGGATCAAAGTATTCTCAGGATGCCAAGTTCTCTGTGTCAGACCTCTAGCTTCACTATTTCACCTCTAAAACATGAAATCTACTCTGTTTTCTGTGAACGTTTTCACTTGGCTATATGACCAAACACTGTGAAATAGAGGTCCTGATACCCCTAAAGAGACTGCATCACCTTCTCCACATACAGCTGCTTTCTATTGCTCAGTTTTGATGCTGAAGTTCATTCCTTTCCTAACTTCTGAGGATATTCTACCTTTTACCATATCTACTTCACAGTTGGGTTGGGAGAAAAAAACATTTTAAGAGGGATACATGTATTAAATATTTTCTATTTTCCTTAGGAAAATATAAACTATGTGTTGGCTAACTATTTATGCAGAGAAAAATGATTATATATAGACATACAGAAATATTCCTGGATGTTTACACGGGAAATCTCTGAGTAGAGTAAAACATGATTCATAATATCAAACTGGAATTGTACAGTCAGTGTCCAATAAGTTACTTATTACGAACAAGGGGACTGTGACTCATCTTCAAATCTGAGTCAAATTTCAGAAAGCAATTTGAGTTTCTGTTAGGGGTTATTAAATTGCCAAAAAAGGCAATGGGTATCAAATGTGGTTTGCCTTGTGCTACCGTGGGGTATTACAGGCAGTGACCACGTTTATCCTACCCTGCATTATGTCACAGTTCCTGGGCACACAATAATACATATTTAGCTTAAAGTAAGCCCCGTGGTGCTTTCCTGCTACTGAACTAGTCTTGGCAGAGTGGGGATGGAAAATGATTGCTTCTTCTCCAGGCAACTAAATCAGCCATGTAACAAATTTTCTTATTCACATAGTTTTATGGGGTACACAGAGGAAGTAATGTTAATATTGCTGTGTTTACTCCCAGAGACCGTTTTTGCTCTTGGTAAATGGAATCCCATTTATTCTGTGAATGCAGAATGAACAGTGGTACTAAATGCTATAGTTTCTCTAGCCTACAGAGGAAAGGTGGGTATGATCTATTTCTTTCCCTGTTTATCAAGCTGTGTGCACACTCAGGTGATTTGCAAGGTGTTAGACTTCCAGATAGCTGTTTGGCAATGTAGAAGTGAGGAAATTGGATGCCACTGGCTACTCCAGAAAATTCAGTGTCTGTGCCTGAGGGAATATTAACAAATTCCACTCTTCCTTCCTAATTTTGACAAACCATTTTCAGTAGTGATGAGAATGTGTAGTGTAGAACACAGATGATACATTAGCAGAGACAGTTTCCTTACATTAATTACACTTCCAAGAGGTTTGAAGACATGCTGAACATAAAAAATGCAGATATCCTTCTTTCAATTTTATCAATGAACTCTGCAGTACAACTGTAACTCCCTCCAAGTCTGCAAGTGGGATAAAGACACCTCTCACCTTTCCCTGGGCTTTGTTTTTCCTACAAGTTCACAAACAATGTGTGGAAAGGGGAGAAAGACAAAGATTTCTGGGTATTAGTTCAGTTCAATTTTCTGCATAAGGTTTCTGTGTTTTGGATGGGCAATCACATAAATCAGATTGGCAGGTTCCAGCCAAGACCCAGCTGCCAAGGTGTGAGTTTTCCAATATAACTGGGAATGCTATGGATTTTTTGATTGCCACCAGTCCACCTCCATTAAGGTGACTTGCAGATTTAGCTGCTAATTGACTCTGTGCAATTAACTCCTAATGCTCGTAATCACTGTGATATCTCAGGTACTTGTAAAACTGATGAATTCTTATTCATGATTTCTCTGAAGTGCAGAAATATTACAAATGCCATTTTCCAGATGAAAAGGTGGAGCAGAGACAATTATGTGTTAATAAAGTTCTACATGTTAATTTTGTTAATGCTGTTACTATATTAAGCTTTCCTACAGATCAAGGAGTAACAAATCATCTTCATTCCTTCAAGTCACATAGACAAGGAAGATAAATATTGAAGGAGAGGCACAGTCCATTAAAGCAGTGGGTGCTTTAATAGTGGTTTTGGTGTAGGGAAGAAGAAAGGAAGGACAGCTGCTAATGGATTTGTTCATGTTTAGCTGTTGTAACAGTAGAGTTAGATACACTTAGGATTTGGCATTTATATCACAGTCTAGACTGTAGCTACATACTTGCACAGAACATCTTTTGTTTTCACTGTTTATATGTAAGCTGCCATAGAATTTAGGTGATGTTCTTTCTATTTTCTCTTTTCATTACAGCCATAGCAATACTTAAATTAGCATGTATTTCCAAACAAAATTTTCAGGATATGGCTTAAAGTTTAGCAGGCAGTAAAGTGCATGTTATTGTCCCCTAACAGTGGACATAATGTAACACTGCTCTTAAAGTACTTATTTCTGCTAAATGTTGGAATAGAAAGAGAAACACACATGACTAAAGGTCGTGACATTTCCAGCTCCAGCTTTCAAGATGTTAATGTTGGAGAAAAAGAGCTAAACAAACTACCCACTTTTGGTCATTAAAAGGAACTTAAATACTTTCCTCTGTCCATAGTAGTTGAAGTTGAAGGAAGAATAATGAGAAGTAAAATTCTTTCAGCAGACTTTTGTTAATGTACTGCTTGATTGGTTTTAGAACTGGTCAAATAATAACAGTTCTTACTGAATGAACTCTTTAGCCCATAAATGACATTCCTTATCAACGGCTACTCTAATAATTATGTTTTATATATGCCCATGTCCCCTGCTTTTACATTTTGAGAGTAGACTTCAGAAGGCCTTTATTTGGTAGAGCTGGGTAAACTGATCTAAATGGATATAAACTTGTGGATAAACCATCTTTTCTGAAAACAATCATATCTCACTTCAATATTTCCAGTGTTATACAGCAGCTGTGAACTCATTCCACTCTCTGATCTTGAACCACTTGGTGATTTCAGTCAGAGGCAAAGATCTTAGAGACACTAAGGCTCTGAAGTTATGTGAAATGGCATCAGGCAGGGGAAGACATGAGAGGTTTCCTGCCAGGAGAGATAGTTATGCCATGAGCACACCTTGTGCTAAACTCAGAAGAAATCTATTTGGGGAGAAGTGTTTAGAAATACCCTCCTCACAGGGTAACCTTCAGAGCTTGTGCTTTCTGAGAAACTAAATTGCCTTGGAGATAGAAATCTCTAGGAAACCTAGCTTTAGTTTCAGTCTTCACAGACAAACTTGTTTCTAAGAGAAACACTTTTATAGAAGAGGAATATGACCAAAGGCAAACTGAACACAAGGCAAACATGGTCATATTCCTTTGTTAAATTAGTTGATGTTATTAGTGCTATTGTTCAGCTCAGCTGTTAACTCTTAACTATTTTCCCAGTGCTTAATTCCCAGATAATTTCAAAGAGATTTATGCATGAAATGAGAGTCACACATAGACTTGAATATGGTACTGGCACATGCATTGTATAGGCATATATTTAATACAAAATATTGTGAATCCAGGCTTCAGCAACATCTTTAAGCACTCTGAACTTGAAGGGATTACTCACATTCCTGCAATCTTGAGCACCATGTTTGATTATGATGTAGTAAGGAATCAGTATGAATCTTCTCTGAATTTGATGAGTGGCTTCAACTACTCAATTCTGGCAGTGTTGAAAGAAGCCTCAATCAGTTAGTTCCTTCTCTTCTGCATCTGGCTTGGCAACCAGTCAAGAAGAACAACACTGCTCATTTCCCATTCATGTATTATGCACAATTTGCTTGTTTATTCCAACACCAAGGCTCTATTTTAATTTCATTTTGGTACCACGTTAGTGGGAAGACGTGAGAATTGAAGGCACTACTCAACTATCGAGCCACGGATCAATAGACAAAAAGTTTTTAAATGGCTTTGAAATGCCTGCATTGATAAAGCTATACCCATTATTCTTCTTTCTGCTACTGGGGCAGAAATAATAAATATTTTAAGAACCTCAAAATAGATGGAAGTAGTAATATTGACTAAGCAGAAACTGCTTGCCAGGAGATTAGGCTTTAGTTGGTAGGATTTAAATATGCCTGGCATGTCAAAGCAATATGACAAGTCAGTGTTTTCATAATGTTCTGTGTCTACCTCATAACTTGTTGGGAAAGGATGATGGCTGTTGCCAGTTTGCTTTGTTCTTAATAATATTTTGGAAGATAAGAGAGTGAAATGGCTCCATTTCAGGAATTAAGTAATTTCTTTGTGCCAAAATACTGACAAGAACTCTTGGTGCAGGGAGATAAATTAGAGTTCTGACGCCTGCATCACAAAAAAGAAGTCAACTTGGCTTGAAAGGAGTCTTGCTGTTCAGGCTGGTGTGACTTCTTTTAACCTTGCAGATGTGAATGTCAAGTGCGTTTTCTATGTGAATTTTTATAATGTGAAATGGAACAGACTGTTGAACTCAGGCAATTTTAAAAGTCAGGGATAATTTCAGGTAAGGGGAGTTCAGAAGAATCAGCAAGTGGAACATGTGGACCTCAGTCAAATTATAACATCAGCTTTATAGCACTATTTGCTGCCCACATCTAATGGTATATTTGCCTTCTTGTCTTTGCCCCTGATGATTTCAGCTCCCCCAAAACTGCACTTTCAATGCCTTCCCCGCCCTTCAAGCAGACAGTATTCAAACCCATAGTGAATATCTCTCTATGCATCTCCATTCTACCACAAACAATCCCCTTTCCTGTAGGTCCAAAATATCAAAACTCCCACTCAGACCCTTATCCAACACAGTGCCCACTATTCTCCTCCTAGTACTCCTCAGCTATCCTGATCCAGATACTTCTGTCTGCTTCTAGCTTTATTCCTTTGACCTGGACACCCATGTCCTCAAGCTAAACTAAATACATTTTTCTTACTAGCTTGAGACCCTTTGCTGTTTGGTTGAGCTCTTCCTATCAGGACCCATCTCCTAATACCATCCTGTTGTGAGTATTACACGTGCCTTTGCTCTGGCAGCAAGCCTGACCTGCGTGGCCTCAAGATGGGTCATTTCCCACCCTCCCCTCTTTCAAAGCCTTTCTCATGAGAGTTTCATGCTCAAGGATGAAGCCAAAAATCGATGGTGTCCATCTGGGGCTTCTTCTGCTCTTTGCCTGTGCTACTGCTTGGTTGCCTGAGTGCATTACTCCAGGATGGGGAACTCTTTGAGCAGAGACTCTTTATTTTGAAACTCCTGTGAACACTGTAATTGACCTGTGACTGATGCTTCCAAACTGCACAGTGAGGATGTATTAGCATGCCTTCCCTGATGGAAAATACCACTGGCACATGAAGGAAGTGACATAAAGGTCATGACTGAGATAAGAAATAAAATCATTTATTACGGATGACTCACAGGCAAGGAGGAAAAGCTGATGTCAGCACTTCAGAAGAGGAGTCACTGCAAACCTTCACTTCAAAATTATTACCTTGTAATAATTCTCACCTCACCTGTAGTTACAGGCCTGCCCCTTTACATCACTTTACACACCTTGATCTGCCTGTTTCAGCTGAGAGTAGTTCTTCAAACAGGACCAGCTTCTGGGCAGATGTGGTGGAGACTGTGAGCAGTTCATTTGTTTACAAAGAATGCAGGTTTAAAATTGGGCAGTATAGTCCTTTGCTTTTCCAGTTTAAACAGAGGTACAACAGACAGCAAAGGAGGATGCAATATTGCTGCAAACCCGTATATGAAATAGCTCTTCAGTGAAAAAGTGCTGTAATTCCTACTGCAGCTTAGGATGGAAAAAAAAGTGCAACAGAAAGTGTATAAATATATCCTATATACACAAACACTACAACACAGCTGCCTTGTAAGCAGGGATTAGTAGCAGGACACTGTTACAGAAACAGCACATATTTTCCCTTGGGAAATTTGAACCCCCCCCAGATTTAGTCCATTCAAGGCCACAGAGAAACAACATGCTGCTTATGCTTGTTTCCTTTCCTTGTTGCTGAGACTGACATTTTGCTAACTAGGCTTCTGTATATTTTATGTTTTGTTTAAAAACTACAAAGTCCTTGGATCAACATCCATTTTTCCATTAAAAAGATATCTAAATGCATTCCTCTCACCTTTGTAATTTTATATTCCCCTTACTTGGGAAACCAGACAACATGAAGTTACATTCACTCTTCGCTGCAAGAGTGTAATTGATGGAGCAGTTTTAGTAGAAAAACACAAGATTCATCTTAAACTACTTTAATTGAAACAGTTCCCTGACAACAGCTGGAAGCATTGCTTCTGGGAAGTGTGGATGCAAACTCAGACTGGAAGATAAGATTTAGTGGCATCAGTGAGTTGCAGCTGCTGCATTCTGACACAGATCCTACCATGTCTAGCAACATCTTTTCAGACCAGAGTGAGACTGAGCCTTAAGACCAGCAGCCATCCATTTGTTTTATGGCAAGCTGCAACTGGACATGAGGTGACGACTGAATTCTTCATTACTCAACTTGTATTTTCTTCTTTGTCATTTTGAGAGTGATTCCTGCTCAGGTGCCCTTTCCCCTCCCATACACTACCTGTGATTGCCAGCTGTGTCACGAAGTAGGTCATTCGAGATTTCCGCTTCCTCCTCCACGTAGAGAAGAGCACGGTGGCGTTTCCAGCAATTGTGACAATAAAAAGAATCCACAGAGTCACCAGCTGCTCTGTCTGCATTGGAGAGAAGGGGAAAAAAGCTTATCAATAGGTGGGTGGGTAGTGACTTAGGTTAAGGCATTCAGTTATCCTTGGACAAATGAGATGAGAATGGAAAACAGGAATGAAATGTGAGTTTTACCAATTTTTTTCAACTGTTTAGTCTAAAGGATAATCTTGGGTTTTTTCCAGAAAACACTTAACATGCATCACTGCTGGTGATGCTTATTCCAGTTTGATTTGCAGTGGCTCTATATTACTTCTATCTTCACAAAACCACTAGCAGTGTCTGTATTCTGCACTTAACGCTAAAATGAGAGGCAGCCCTCAGCTTTCTTGTGCTGCTCCAGCAAGCTGTGAAATAACCAGCTGCCTCACTTCATAAGGAATGTTGATAGATGGGCTTGTGTGGAGAAATGGGGGAAATAAATACTTCTCTCTTTCCCAGCTCCAGTGAGTCTGGGTCATCCACGAGCCCTGTGAAATTCAGGCATCCACTCCATGATCTAGAGGTGCACCAAGACTGAAAAGGGAAAACGACCCACTAAGAAAAAGTGTAACTGTGTAGTGAGTGATACGCGATGACAAAACGTCCCCTAGTGGTGTGTGTACAAAGAAAAGAAAGTGAGAAATAAAGCTATTCCTGCTCTCAAAACATCATGATCCTCTGGCTGCAAGAACAAGGCAGTATGTGTCCATGTTTGCTTGTCTGGTGAGTGCACACCCCATCTTCATATCCCAGCACCTGGAATGAGTTTCAGGTTATGCCAACACAGTCGTTTGGGATCTTCCAGATCCTGACACCAAAGCCAAAATGTGGGAGTTAGAGGAAAATGCAGAGGATAGGTAAGGGCTGCAGCTGGAGAGGGGTGCCAGCTGCTGGAACCCTGCAGGACTGACCCCAGGGCACTGTCCTGAGCAGGCTGGGGGAAGGAGGCTGTCACTGAGACCCATGCCTACCTCACTGGGCTGATGGTAGAGCAAAAGCAGGGGAAAACACTCATGAAAAGCATTTGGAAGCCACTAACCCCTGACTTTGTCATGGGTGAGCAGAAACCAGAGCTCCAGTTGCTTGCTGTGAGCGTGGGGAGGGAAGGTGAAATGGAAAGAATGGAGCAGGAACAAGGATTTTCTTGTTTTGCAATGAGCTTTAGTGTCTCCTCAGGTCTTAACCCCACCTGGCCAGAAGAAATGACCCCTCCTCTGGTACCCTCTGGATTCTGAGGTCATGCAGGGGAGGCAAGACCTGCTGATGAGCAATTTGAGGTTGCACCTTGTGCCTGAACCCAGAGAGTAGATTAACCACACCACCAGCACTGCGTTGGGTGGTTCCACTTCTCCCAACATGACAACTTTCACCCTTGGGGTAATCTCACCTCACTGTGAAGTTCTAAATTGTCACGGTGTTGTCTAGATAAGAGCAATGTCTCAGAGATGAGTCACCATTCGTCTCACCTACCTTGGGATGCCCTGTCTCCACTGATCATAGAGTGACCTAGATAAGACTGTGTGGGCTGGATGCTTAGCTTTCAGACAAAAAAAAGAAGAGAAAAAAATAATTATAAATATCCAGCTTTTTGGGGTGCCTGAAAATCTCTTTAATTTCTTGGAAACAAATTCCCTTCAAAATGTGTGGCAGAGACGGTGGAACTATTTTTATGGGGATGCTTTACTTGGTACAAGAAGTAGAAGGAATTGTCTTTTTGGAAGATAATAAAATCACAAAAGGTAAGATTTCACATCCTTTTTCTCCTTGAAACCAGTGACTTCTCCTCAGGGTTTGCTTTGTCTTTTCCATTTCAGAAAAGATATTTCCTGTGTGGAGGAAACTAATGGACAAGACTTGTTCCCATTTTCTCTGGTATAAAATCAGAGTTTTCTTCAAAGTAATTCTGTGTTTCTATGCTGATATGGATAGGAACAGAGCAAGGATCTGACACTCAAACCTTCTTAGGATTCTGACAGAAGAAATAGCTATGGAGCAAGAGAGACTGTGTTAGAAGGGTGTTTCCTCACCACAGGGGAGCAGCACATACGGTCAGCTCAAATCCCCTCCTGCCAAGTTAAAAAGCAATGATTAACAGTTAAGCAATTTTAGGCAAGAGAAACAGACATTTAAACCAGACTGAAAAGGTAAGTTAAAAGATGCAAATGCCGAATTTAGTGTAAGTCTGAAAGGCCATAGACAAAGAGATAAAGCCAAAGTGTCTAACAATCCATTTGTGGGAGCTGCCATTCAGACAAATGGGAAAAAGATCTCATTCTTGGGGATAAAGGAGCTATAACAAAGGGCAGCTTAAATCACTGCAGCCTCTCTCAGCCTGTGTTAACCTGCAGAATGAAAATTTCTGTGGTTATTAATGGGATGCTCACTGTGATAAAGCCTTCATAGAGGCTAGCATTGGAATTCAAAATTACCTTGATGAATTGTTAACGTGCCCTGGGAAAAAAGCAAGATATTGCCCAGCAAAGACATGCAGGACTCTACAGTGCAGTGGGTGCAATCACAACTGAGTGGACCAGCCTTCCAAACACCCTCCCTCACAGCAGCACAGCTGTAAAGTGCCCCAGAAGAGGAACACAACTTAGTAACCCCACCCTACAGTCATCATCTTGGGGTGGATGGGATCCTGTGTGCCTCTGCTCTAACCCTTCCACTCCTGGGCAGAGAACTTCAGGAGACACACAGAGAAAAGGCTTGACAGCAGTCTAGAGGACACAGCCAGGCAGAAAGGCTGGAGGAATTAAGGTGCTAAATCCAGCAAAAATCGGACTGCAGGAAAAGATGGACATACCCTTAAAGACACAAAAAGACATGTGAAAAATGAAGGGACTAATTTCTTCATCAGATCCACTGCAGACTGGACGAAAATCAGTGAATCAGAACTATAGTGCAGAATTCAGGATGAAAATTTTAAGAAAAATTACTTAAAAATATATCATACACATAGAGATTGATTGAGCCAGTAAAACCCCCACCTGTGAAAGTCTTAAAAATAGTGATTAGATTCGAGAGAGAGTTGATGGATCGTTGAATTTCACTCCAGATGCGTTTTCTCTAATTTTGCTGCATTCATCACCTTCAGCTTGCTTAGACATAGAAGTGTTTGATTTCATGTCTTGTTCATTCA
Organism: Campylorhamphus procurvoides; assembly: GCA_013396655.1. Taxonomy (NCBI): domain Eukaryota; kingdom Metazoa; phylum Chordata; class Aves; order Passeriformes; family Dendrocolaptidae; genus Campylorhamphus; species Campylorhamphus procurvoides. Next base: position 518,435 of record WBMV01008066.1, read on the forward strand.
TCAAAGAAAAATCCTCTCTTAGTAACAATCCTCAGCAAGGTAATTTACAAAAACATTCTTTAATAACATCCAGACATCAGAAGCATTCTGATAAAAAGGAAGATACTAATATCTCCCAAACCTCTGTGTAGAAGCTTTTGACAAAGGCTTCTCTTGCAATGGGTGTGGATAACTGCAATATATGAAAATGCCATGAGAGAGACTAGTGTCATACACCAATTATTTTAGGTTAGAAGGCTAGAGATACTGGTTACTTAATTAAAGTCACAGAAGAAATCAAAGTCAAGAGGATTTCCTTGGCTTGACTAGAGCTGTTACACATGCTGCTGTTCCACAAGACTGCTGTGTTTGAAGCATGGAAGTGCTTGACATCTGGAGTGCATCCATGTACTGCTAATTTGCTTTGAGATTAAAACCAGCTTTAGTCAATGAAGAAAACCTTTTCATGGGTGAAATCCAAGCCAGAACACCTGTCTGAAGGTTGTGTGAATTTTCCTTTGGCTATGGGAGAGGCTTGTCATTTTGTTTCTCTAATGATATTTCTGAATTCATAGGCTGGGGAAAATAAGTTTCCAGGTAAGAAATGAGCAAATAGAAAAGGAGAGGGAGAGGTTCCTCCATTTCTGAAGGGTCTGGCTGGCCTCTTAGTGTGAGGACAGGAGACCTATACTGAATTCATGGCCTTGCTGACCTCTTCCTGCTCTGTGTCCTCGGTCACTTGGGTGAAGAACAGGCACTGATTCCACATATCACAAGTCAGCAGCAGCTCAAGTCCCTGACCAGTTGACTAAACTCTGGGAATATGCAATGAATCTTACTGCTTNCCAAGTCAGCAGGAGCTCAAGTCTCTGACCAGCTTCTTCTTGCCAGTTGATTAAACTCTGGGAATATGCAATGAATCTTACTGCTTGCCTTTGGTATATTTTAAAAATTATGGGTTTATTGCAGCACTTGAGATTGTAAAAGAGCTGTAATCGTGGATCAAGCCAAACAATTTTGTAAGAATTTTCATAACACGAAAGAAGAATGTATAAATGCCCTTGTTAAACTGGGTAACTGTTATGTCCATGGTCAGGTTTGTAACTATTTGAATGCCTTGCACTTTCTTGAAGGAGGGCAAAAAAAGGAAAGGAAAGGAAAGGAAAGGAAAGGAAAGGAAAGGAAAGGGAAAAGAAAAATCTTGTCTCACTCTCTGAAATAATCCCTTTAATTGCAGACCATGTAAGAAAATGGAGTAGTCTAGATTTGCAATTTGGATCCTGTTGTAGAAGATCTGGATTCCTGAACATTCAAAACTGAAAATGTTCAGGACAGATTTGCTATTTTAACATCCTCCATTCAGGATGAAAAAGAAAACTCTTAAGAAACCCTAACAAAATCCAGCAAAACCAGAACAAAGCAAACAGAAAAAAAAAGCAAAAAACCCTCAAACACATCCCTCCAGAAACCCCAAAAACTAAATAAACCAGAAAAAGACAAAAAAAAGGCAAACTTACCAAAAACCCAAATGAACAAAGAAACAAAACCACCACCCCCCCCAAAAAGTACCCCAACCCACCAAGCAAAAAAAAAACCCAAACCCCAGGAAGATGAATTTTCTAGAGGCAGACTGGTGGCATGGAGCTTCAGTGGTGTCACTCAGGGATTTATAGTCAGCTCACCCCCAAGGCAAATTGCACTTTGGACTGCAACACTGACAGGAATCGAAGAAATACACTCATCAACACAATTTAATCAGGGGCTTTTAAAAGCACTGGCACCACCTCTGAAATAATTCATAAAAACTTTCTTTAAATAAATAAACAAGGCAAAAATAAATAAACCCCCCTCTGTCCCATACTACCAGATTCCTCCAAGGCAGAAACCCTAGAGGAGCTTTCTGGGGTCCAAGTGCTGCCTGCCATCCAGAGGAGGGTGTGGAGATGCAGCCAGGTTCTTCTCAGAGGTGCAGGATGGAGGGGCAAGAGGCCAGGGGTAAGAGTTGGAACATGGGACATCTTGATTTGACATTAGGGAAGAAGTGTTCCTTGGGAGGGATGAAAGGCTGCAGGCTCTCCAACCCTGGAGTTGTTCAAAACTGGAATGGGCACTGCCCTGAGAAATCCAGCATAATTTGAATTTGCTTTCAAGTGGTTGGCACAGGTGACCTCGACCTGAATTATTATGCACACACACAGGTATGCATAAGACCTATTTTCTTAAGGAATGTTCTTAAAACTAAAAGGGACTTGTGCAGGCATAATCAGATGAGTGCTTTGCACAAGTTGGGTATAGTTTATTGTATCACAGAAATATGAAAAACTCAAAACTTGGTGTGAATCTTTATGTAAATTAAAGTTTGGTCTGCAGGTAAACAGCAGCAGTGTAAAGGCTATGCACAAGCATAGTAGTTTTAGAGAAAAGGACTTTAAAAGTATAAATTGGCATTATTTTTATGCTTATGTGGAGGGCTGAGATGAAGATGAAGGACTTCTGCCAGGTGTAGACCAGCTTAAACACTGGGCTGTCAGAAGTGAAGTTTGATGCCCCTGAAGGAGTCATGACTGTTGTTATTCTTATCACCTACAAACTAAAGGTTCTTTAGTGCACAAAAAAGAACAAACTTTATTTAATTGCCAAATGGGAACATCCATCTTTCTTCTGGTGCTGAAATTTTCTACTGAAGATGTGTTGTGAAAAACACCCACAAGTTAACACCAAAATAAAAGACAGAAAAGAGAAATAGAAGATAATGCTCTGGGTGCATTACACAGACTTTAGTTGTAGACAGCACTTGTGACTGTCAGGAAGGAAAAAAGTTGGGGGCACCAAATACCTTACAAAAATAGGAACAGCAAATGCAATACTTGGGCTAGAAGCCAGCTTCACACAGGAAATACTAGTCACCTGATTTGAGATGATTAATTTAAACCAGCTTCTGCTCAAGAAAAGCTGAATAAATGGCTGAATAATTTGTGATTTATTTGCTAAGAGGTCTTGTCTCAGGAAGAAAGAAACATGCTCAGCCAACTGGGAAGGCCACTGAAATGTTATGCCCTCGTTGTTACAAGCAGCAGAAGTTGTGCTGTCCACTCCTCTAACACAAACATGTTTTGAAAGAATGTTCTCCTTCTAGCAAGGCAAAACTGAGAAGGCATTTTCACACAGAGTTCACACAAGATGTTCCTGAAAATTTCAGGAAAGCAATTTGATTGACACTTAAAAGCTCTGAGAAGGCTCATGTGAAGATGAGAAAGACTGGGAAAAGGGAAAGTTCAAAGCTAAGTTTTATATTTTGTCTTTGAAAGTGTTTCCACTGCGATTGAATTTGAGAGGAACACATTGGAGCGGGCAACAAGCCCTCTAGGAGCCGATTATTTTCTTGAAATTAGTGTGGCTTGCAATGGGGCCTGATTCAAGGTGCATAAAATTTGCCCTCCTAGTCTGTGAACGTTAATGTGTTATATAGAAGAAAGATCTATAATGTTTTCCTCTTTTAGACTTATGGAAATGGACAAGGTGAGACAATCTATTCACTAAATCAGGACACTTTCTCATGGAAAGGGGCAAATATGTTGTTAAGATTACTTTCTCTTCTTTTTGAAATCTAGCAAAGATGTATCTGTTTTTTACTTTGGTTTGGGTTGGAGTTTTTTTCTGAATCTCCATTTTTTTCAGAAATTATTTCTTAGCTCTGACTTTACCATCACAGGTGAGGCAGGGCCCTTTCAGGGCACAAAATTTAATGCATATTGTGATCTTTCCAAACTCAAATTACAGCTGAACAGGCCACCACCCTGCCTCAGATTTCTGTACAGGTGTGACTGTGACAGTCAGTAACAAATATTAATAATTCAATTCTACTAGCAGATAGTTCATATTTACCATTCTGCTGTGTTTTGGTACAAGATGAATAATAAATGGGGAGAGTACTGTTCAGTTATTGCAGCATTTTTTTACTCATTGCACTTTAGGAAACCTCCACAGAATTAGACAAACAGATATTCCTGATTTAAATGTCATCAGGAAAGATATATTTTTACTGGTGTACCTATCAATTTTTTCATAGAATATTTTCAGTGTGAAGAGATAATATTCAGTCACTCAATGGTATGACTGACAGCCCTATTTAAAACCATGAAATGCTGTTTTTCTTAATCACAAAAAGAACTAAAATTATTAAGTGTGTCTAACCTCTATGAGTAAAACATCTCAAAAAAAAATGCAAAAAATAATCCTTCCCAGGCATTTTCATATAGGAAAGGAAGACATGCAAACCATGTGTCTGTGTGGTTTATTTGTGTAAACTCAATTCTCCTCCTTTCCCCTCACTGGAAGATTGCAAAGTTACCTCTGAATTATTTGATGTGCCTATTTTCTAATGTGTGATCGGATTTGCAGAGATTACTCCAGAAATTTGACAGCACCCATTATTATTCCCCTATTATGTATTCAAGGATGGGATGCTCTGTGATATTTGCTTGAAAATCAGAATGAGCAACAGCATAAGCAAATGATTTCCAGGAGGCAAAGCAACGCCTGCATTTGGATGAAAGGATAAGGACACCAGATTCTGACTTCTACAGGCTCTGAGAACACCTGGAGCCAAATCCATGGTACTTGATAGTCCTACAAAACCTCTCTACATGTTGGTCTCCTCAACTCCTTGCTGGAGATGGTAGGACCTTTGCAAAGAGCATTAGACTCAATAGATAAGCAGCACATATTCTTCTGTTTAATATCTGAGCTACCTGAGCTTAAAAATGCAGGTGCTGGGGATGCTGCAGTGTGGGGAGAGAACATTCACAGGGAGAGAGTCAAACAGTCCATCCTGAAACCAAAACAGGACTTTAGATCATTTGTTTAAAGTAATTTGTGGTGGTTTCAGTATGCACATAGTTCCTCCTGAGAGCTCTGACACTTCAGTGTCATTGCTGTGGTGATGCTGCATGGCACAGGGACCAGAGGGATGGGGGTGCCAACATGTGGACCAGTGGCCAGGGTTCCCACTTGGCTAGGGAGAGCTTTGGGGTTCCCAGCAACCTGGGGTGTAAGCAACAAAACCTTTGTGTCCTGCTGCACAGCAGAAAACAAAATAAGAAAATGAACTGCTTGGTTAAAGTCAGCCCATTCTGCTGGGAGGCAGGGGATGGGGGTGGGAACACGGTGCCACCAAGAAAGGAACAGCAACTGTGAGTTTTCTCCTTTTGAGTGCTCTTAAATGGACATCCCATTTCTCAGCAGACCTCTTAAAAGAGAGATGATCCCTGTTGAATCCCCTCTGGGACCAGCACATGTTTCCAGCGCTGGGGAAGTTTCTGGGCTGTTGAGTACCTGGCAAGGGGAGATGTTTCATCCAGCCCTGACAAAACTCCCAACCCTGTGGGCAATCAGGGTAAGCCTATTCTGAGCTTTCAGCTTCTCTCCAGACAGGTCTGTGGTTTGTACCTTGTCAGGTTTGTAGAGTTAAGAAGGTCTGAAAGTGGAGGAAGACCATAGGTGTTTAGATGACCTCTGTCCTCTCTAGACTACTGTATTTGGCAGGGGGCAGTTGATACTCACTGGGAAGGGAAGGGAAGGGAAGGGAAGGGAAGGGAAGGGAAGGGAAGGGAAGGGAAGGGAATCTGCCTGAACTGATAAAACAGTCTCTAATCTGAAACGGTGCAGGGTTTAGTTGTTAAGCAGAGGAATAGGCAGAAACTCCAATGCTTCTGAAAGGGGAATGCTCTCAGCTCAGCCTGTAACAGGACTTTCTGGCACTGAAATACTCTAAGGCACGTTGTTTGACTTTTGTCACCTTGCCACCACAGTATAACACAGACAATACCATAGGTGGGTACAGGTTGTCCTTTGGAAGCGTGGGAGGAAAAGAAGAAACCAAGACATGCTCCCACAGTTTAAGCAGCGTGTGAGATGCCCTCCACATCTGTCATGGGATAAAACTGTTAAAAAGCCAGTAACACAGGTAAGGGGTGAGTGTCACTCCTTAGTCTCCATTTATCAGCTTAGATCATGTTTTCCCATGACTGCTTTGATAAGATATATTACATCTGTGTTTTCCAAACAGAAATAGCTTGTGTGCCCTGTCTGCACCCTGGTACACAGGCTCTGGGATCAGCCTGTGTGGTGACCACTGGTCCAGCCTGACTTTACAGCTAGCTAGAGGCTACAGTGTGCTTGAAAATCCCCATAAAAGGCCAGTTAGACTGTATTAGTAGCTACATTTTGAACACAGAACTCTGTTTTTCAAATTCATTCAGCCTGGGCCAAACTGAAACTTTAATTGCTTTAGCTGGTTAAGCAGACCCTTGTGGACAGCAAGGAGATGCTGCTTGGCTTGCTGGAGTGGGCAAGGACAAGGCCACAAAATGGGCAGAGCTGATTGAACAAAGCCAACCGAGTCAACAGGTATCAGCAATACCTTCCACACGTGAACTTTTACAGAGTGCTAAAAGTGCTGGCACAGAGCCCTGTGTTCCCTGCACTGTAGGCATCAGGGGAAGGTGCTTCCTCCCTCTTTTCCTACAGCTGCACCAGCTGTCGCTTGTCTCTAAGCCAAAATATTTCCATGCCTATCAACAGTTCCTAACTGATGTGAAATCAGTGAATGTCCTTGCAAAGTTCATGCTCTGCGTGCCAGAGCAGGCATCTGGCAGAGGAGTGTAAGTCTAATGAGAAGCTCTCAGCTAACAGAACCAAGTTTCCTTTAGCAATGGATGGGCATGCATGACTATCCACGGTTTCCTAATTATTGTAATTTACTCAATCTCTCCTATTAACGAGCATATTTCTGCCTGGGGACTTTCTAATCACAGAATTAATTGTCACTTTTACCATTATAAAATACTGCTCCCATGACATTGCTCTGATTTACAGCCCTAATTGTGAAAAGAAGAAAGGAGATAAAGTTGTTAAAAGTATTTTGTTTGTCACTTGTGCTTTCTTTTTTTCTTTTTTTTCCAAAAGTATTTTAGGAGTCTAACATGGAGAGGGGGGAGAAAAAAGGCAAAAAAAAATAAAAGAATTCTCATGCCTGAAATCCTAAATAAGAAAGTACCGTCTTAACAATAAAAATATTATCAACAGTATGTTAAAAGAGGCCCTCATTAATTAAGAATAGAACCAGACATCATCTCTTTCTTTAAGAGGGGTGCAAACCTGCAGTAATTCCACTGATTCCACTAGCATTGTGTCAGAGCACTACCAATCCCACAGACACAAAAACTGCTTCTGAATATATCCCCTTTTACCTCACATGTTGTTCAAATGATATCAGTGCCTGTATCTTTGCAGGTGAAATGGATCTCTTTGTCCTGAGCTCCAGAAGGAAGGGCAGGGTACTCCTTGTCAGACTTTTTAATAACTTGAACTTAACTTGTACAACATGCAGTAGCAGTGAAGAGACACCTTGGCATGCAGCATGAAATTAAGCAGTGGCAGAGGGCATAGAAATCTGAAGGAAAGATGAATTTCAGTACCTCTTTAATCTTTTTCATACATTCACATATAGCAAGGGTGGTGTTTGGTTTTGAAAATGAATGAACACACTTCCCATGCCTCTCAACAGCATTCACTACTGAATGACTCATCTGGTGTATTCTTAACAGCAGCCTTCAAGAGACACTGCTCAAGTTCAAAACAAACAAACAAGCAAACTAATTACAGTCTGTCCCTCATGATTAAAAAAACCCCAAACTGAAACAAGATAAGACAAAAAAACCCAGCCAAAAACCAAACAAAACCAAAAAAAACCCTCAAAACAAAAAACCAAAACCAACCAGCCAAACAACAAAAAAAACAAAACTCCCCTCCCACTTGTGTACAATGTTTGTTACAACTGGAAAATTGAAAAGAAATCCCTCATGTCAAGATGATGCCTATAAGGAATTACATTAAAACGTGTTAAAATAATAGAAGCTTTTGCTTAAAGATGCATGTATAATTACTATACCTCTATAAAAAACCAGCACTGTCCTCTCTTGGGAGGGGATACAGTTGGCTAAGACATGTTCTCCAATTCCTACGAGTACTTTACTTTTCAGTAAATGCCTCACACATGTTGTCAGCTGTCTTTGCAGGGGAAAAAACCAGCAATATCTGCGCAAAAAAAGTTCAGCAAACCTCACTGCCTCCCCACACAAGTGCTGAAAACGCACCAAAGCTGCAAGCACGTGAGCAAAAACAATGCATGCCTTAAAAGAATACCTTAAAGGAATAGTAAAAGGATCCCCACTCCTCTTCTGGCACCACTTCAGTGAAAGGCACCGTTTCAGTGCAGGTGACAAGGGTGAGATCCAGCCAGCCTGTGCCTCCCTGGGAGCTGCTGCTGGCTGCTGTGGAGCTGAGCTCCATCTCTGCCTTTTCTTGGAGTTGTCCAGGTGCTGTTTCAATGAGAGTTAACGCAGCCAGGCTTCTCCCGTAGAAGCAAAGCACAAACCCAGCTTCTCCCTGCTCCGCCACTGGCTACCAGAGGCGTCAGTGCAGCTGAGTGACAGGAAAAAAAAACAACCAACAAAGCCAAGCTGGCATTGTCCCTTTGAGCTTTGCTTTGGTACCACTCTGACGCCAGCCATCCACATGCTCTTTCCAGCAGCAGCAGCAGCCAGTAAGAAAGGCAGCACACACGGACCCAGCCATGTGCTTTATCCACTCTGGGTTGCCTTGCACACCAAGTTGTTAGCTCTGGCTTCAGGCACATCTGTAAAGCATGGACCTCCTCCCTGCACTAAGCCCAGGAGCCTGGGTATTCCACTCAGCAGCTTTGCTTACTCCCCCTGGCTCAGTTGGCTATGATTTTGATTACCTGCAGTATTAGGGTATATCCATATACAAGCACCAACATGCTCTTCTGTATTAGCAAAACCCTGTCATGTTTGTAGGCTTAAGCTATCACAACATCCCTGACTTCATAAACAGGCCTCTCACTCACCTTTGCAAAGAGCCTGAGTGTGTTGCACACACAGGACAAGGCAGTGTTTTGTTCACCACGTGGAGACCCCACCTGGAAAGGCTTCAAGAAGCTGCAAGTGTCACTTAAAGGCTCAAGGACCCTTCAGAACAAGGTAAGCTTGTTCTTTCTGCTCACAGATTTTCTGGGCACTGATCTCACCTCTGTTTATTCAGATGTTTTTATCCAATTATCAATTTCCCCTGATGTGCTCATGGCAAAACCTAATCCTGTGCTTAGGTAACCTCTGAGTGTCTGAGCAATATCCAGACCTCTCCAGAAGATGCTGGAGTCATTCAGGGAAGGGAATCAGTTTAGGCCAATACAGATAATCAGTCCCAGTCATGAGGAGAAGGGATCAGCACTGACCCACGTGCACCAGGGATCAATATTTAACAGCAGAGAATGACTCAGAGGTGGGAATGTGATCAGCTAAAAAGAAATGATGTAGAACCACCATGTTTCTCTTAAAACCACTGGGAAAAGGCTCATTTATGTATTATACAAAAGAGAGGGGGAAATATTTTGGAAGTTTTTTCTGACTGATTGTACAGGTTGATTTTGAAAGTCTGATAAGAATTACCTAGGTAGCATCCAAACTTCTTGTCAATATATTACCATTTCCCCCCCTTTTCTCCCTTCTTCATACCTTGCTTTCTTATATTTACAGATTTCTCTATGCTACAGTTAAAATTTATCACACTGAACTTCGGGTTGAGGGGCTTTTTAGTGCTTTCATTCCCATGGGGCTGTTAAACTCAAGCATTTTATTGGCACTAAGAGGCTTTTCAGTAACTACATCTCACGTCAGATCATGTGCAGCTCTCAGGACTGACCAAAAGTGACTTCTCTTGTGGCTTTGTCAGCAATTTGCTCTAAGTAGTGCTTATGGTGCTGCAAAAAGCTATCCCATGCCCTGCTCCAGCACTCTCCAGCCTACACAGGGCTAATTCAGGTTTTCCATCACTGTTAGCTTTTCTGCCTTGGAGTATTTCTCAGTCACTCTCACTGCCATGGGCTTGTTGGCAGCTGGTTTTGCTGAAATGCTGTCTAGCCACAGATTTTGAAGGCATGAGCTGTCTAAGGTACCACATCTAGAATGAAGCTATTTCACCTGACACAACACTTTATTTTAAACCCTCTACAAAGTCATGCCATCTCTCTGAAATTTGGTGTTCATTGTTAGTTCCCCATCCCACTCCTCATGCTGAGATTAAACAAACTCTGAAATGAATGGTGAAAGAAAATACTTTTATGATTGAATTCCAAAAGCTTATAAAAGGCAAGATCAAATCCCAGCAATTGCTCTGTGGTGAAGGAATAGCTGATGGATTCCTATAATTGACTTTGTTGTTTTCCTCAGTCGGGACCTTGAAAAGTCTCTGAGAAATTTCAGTGGTTTAAGAGACTTTTCCATAGAGAGAAGAATTGAGTCTTCTGTGTGTTTTAATATAAAATGCTCTCAAATTATTATTGAAAGACAAATTTTTATCTAATATATGATGAAATATGCTGCTTCTTCTTAGCCTTTTGAATGACTTTTTTTTTTTAAGTCACACTGTAGTTCTGTACCACAGCATGCTACATAAGTAGGAAAGACACTGAAAATAAATCTCTGAGCAAAAATAATGGATTATAAGGAAGAAGAATAAAGAGAGTTTGCTTTAGAGTCCTCTTCATTTGTCATTCCCTTTATCTTGGTCTCAGAAGCTTTTCAAATTTAGTTTTCTTAAATAAAGCTTTGAACCAAAGGACCAGAAATCCTAAGAGCATAAATAGTTCTAGTGAGAGGTGAAGCTGCCATGGTTGCTTGTGCAATAAAATTGATATCCTTCATGTGCAAACACATGGAGGGAAACCTGCAAAGCCCATCTTGTGTCCCCCCATAGTAGCATGGCATTCCTGACTCCAAGAAGGGGAAATCATGTGCAGAAAATAAAATCAGGAGATTGATAGACTGGCTCAGTTGGTTAGAGCCTGGTGCTAATAACACCAAGGCTGTGGGTCCAGTAAGATTTGGACTTAATGATCCTTCTGAGTCCCTTCCAACTCAGAAGATTCTGATTCTGTGATATGATGCCATAGGTGAAGGTAGGTAATTCTGGAAAATAAAAAAAAAATAAGAGAAGGAATGAATCAAAGTTTTTAAAGATCAGGTAAAGATTAGGCACATCTAAAATGGGCAGGGAAAATCTCTGCTCAAGTATGTTTTATGTTTTACTGAGACTTCATAGTACATTTCTCTGCTGCATTTAGGCAGCATTTGGAACAGTATGAAAAAAAATATTCAGTTTTTTGCTCTTTGGAGCTTTGTGCACCCCAGAGGAGTCAGGAGTAATCATATTAAATGCAAAGAACAAACAATGCTATCAGACTGCAGGAAGAAAGAGAATGAGATATTTCTTGCTTCTAAAAGAGCAGAATGTTAATTGCTTTGGGGTAAAAAAAAGTGCTTATCCAAATTCTCGTATGCTAGCTTTGGAAGAGGAAGGTTAGTCTGCTCTTCCCAGGGCACAGCTCTTCTCCCCAAAAACTGAACATATGGGACAATGCAGGCAGGCTCAGCTGCTGACTCAGGCAGCCCAGGACTGCTCTAGGGCTGAGTTCCCCCATTCCCATTTCACAGGGGAGCAGAAATGACACATTAGTGACACAATTCCTGCTGTCTCGTCTAAGTTCATTTTCCTTTAATTTACAAGGATGTAACTATTTCCCCAACACATCCTTCACCTTCCAGAATGAAGTGACTGTAACTTAGGATTTTAAAAATTCAGGAGTCAGAGCAGTATTTCAGAAGCTGAACTTCAATCCCAAACGTTTTATTTCAGGCTCTGTATCCCAAAGCAGCACCAAGAGGTGCTGTCTGGAATTCTGAGAGCAGCCAGTGCTGCCAATCTTATCCATTCACAGGATTTCAGCTCCACTCTGCAGGGACCCTGGGGTTGTGCCTGTCCCATCTGTGCCACATGGACCACCTTGGACCACGGGGACAACAGCACAGTCTGTTCAGTACATCCCCAAATTTCTGGGCTCTGGAGTTAGAGGTTGGCAGCAAGAGCTGAACAGCCTTTCTCTTTCATGGAGAAATTTGTGTCTGGTTTTCATCCAGAATCTGAAGAAACATAATTTTGAAGTATTAAAAATATCACAGAATGAGATAAATGCTCTCTGCTGGGCTGCAGTCTGTTCTCTGACCTCTCAAGTGTCTATCTAGCTTTGAATCAGATCCCCAAATTTACAGCAAGTGGGATTTCCCTCTTAATTTAAGCTTTGAATCAGATCTTTTGTAAAAATGTAAATTTTACCTGTAGTAAAGCACTGAAGTTGTTCAAATCACTGAGTGTTTTTATAATAAATGATAAATATGAGCACATTGTTGCTCTCCCATATATAACTTAAATTTTAAAAGGAAGAGATTTTTTCCTATCTTTATTACTGTTTGTAGTCTTAACCTGGAATGGTTCATTTTACAAAAAGAATGTACAGCCCTTTCTCTGTTTTTGCTAAGAAACTTTCGCAGAAGAATAAGCAATCTTTAAGGAATTACATTTGAAAAGAAGGAAGGAGATGAAGAAAATATGTAGAGGAATGCCATTAAATATGAATATTGTGTTAGTGAAACTGTCAGACACCCTGAGATTTCAAATCCCTTTGCTCTGTTCCCCTCAATATACCCATCAAGACAATCATATCTTTTGCAAGGGCCTGATTCTCCATTCATTCAGTGCGTTGCAGAGCAATATTTGCTTCCTGTTCTGTGACTGGAATTGCAAGCACCTTCCACCAAAAAAAGAGCCAAGCCCCATGAACTGGAACAGATGCCTGATAAATGTGCATCCCTCTAAAATATTGAGGCAGTCAACGCAGTCACTTGGAAAGCTCTGACTTTTAAGGAGCTGAGCAGGTGGCCAAGATGTATGGCATCCATCAGGTGCTGGCACGTAGTTCTGCCTGCAGATGCCAGCAAGTAGGTAGAATAAATTCACAGCTCGCATCACCCCCAGAAAGACTTTTCTTTCAAAATCTTTCACTTCCCATTGCCAAGGCACTGCCTGCCCTTCTCAAAGCGCACAGAAAAGAGCACAGCACTGGAGCTGAGCTGCCAGAAGGGAAAGGTGGCTGCAGGTAAGCCCTGGCCGGCTTCCAGCACAGCCGGTGGGCACGTTAATGACCCTGTGCTCATTAACGAGGAGACTGCAGAGAACAAAACACCAACCATATGCTTGGCCCGGCCTGTCCTCCCTCTGTTAAGGTCCCAGTTAACTACAATGAGCACCAATGTGCACTGAGAGGGGGGTTCTATTTTACACAGTCCAGGAAGGCCACTGGGAGAAAATTGGGTTAGGTTTTCCATAAACCAAACTTCTTGCAGGGTTTTAAACAGCCACTGCTGGCACATGATGTCTTTCACACTTATAGGAATATAGGAATAATAGGAACCTTTTTCAGTGAATTTTTCTTATTGTCGCTTAAAAGCAATTTTCTTCCCTTTGGCCATGTTTAATTGAACTAAAACCAATTTAACAGGCTGTTGGACTAGAGGATCATTATAAGTCCCTTCCAAATGGAAGCAGTCTAGTCTAGTCTAGTCTAGTGTCGACTACACCAATTCTTAGTCCATCTTAAGCTACACTGTGTGGATAATCACTTTATATCAGCTTAGTATCTCCTCCCACTCCTTACTCCTCTATCACCTCTGATGATTGCACACAAGATCTTAATCCCATTCAAGCCTGTACTGATTTAGAGGTTGCTCCCTCCTTAGAGTGAAGAGGATGCTTAGAGCTGATAAAGTTGTCTTCCTTTGCAGGGAATGAAGAATAATCTAATGGCTGAGACACAAGGTGAGAGTTGAGGGAAGATACTGAGTTCCTAGCTCCTCTGCACATTCCCATTCTGACCCTGGCCAAGAAATCTCTGAAAGTGTGACACAAACTCCGAGTCTGACCCTTCTGGATGTCATTCCTCATTCACCTGGATGCTGCTGTCTGCATAGTTATCTCTGACTCTGAGCACACAGGGCATTTGGAGTGTTCAACTATGATTTCTGACACACACTCTATATAAAGGGTCCTAATTCTGTTTAAAAAAGAGTCCACTCCTGCAGTACCATGGTCCTTGCATGCCAAATCTGAACCAATTAAATCAGCAGTGAGCTAAAACTGTGCCAAGTCTCCTTTGCAAAGCAGGTATAGATAAAACTACACAATAAATGAGATGTTCATGAACTTTTGCTATGAATTGGGCAGAAGGTTTTGGAAAAAATACAATTTTAGGTGAAGTTTAAAATCAAAGTTCAAAACATGGGAAAAAGACAATAATTAATATATAAGAACGTGTTTTAAGACTCTATTGCCAGCTTTAATCTCCAATCAAATAGCACTACAGATGCTACAGAGAGAGAAGAAGGTGAAAAAACGAATTAGTCTAATCCATCAACACTAAAAGCTTGGGAAAAGACCAGCACAGACCACGATGTAAGCCCAAGAAATATAAGAACTCTGTGTCCACAGGAAGGCAGGAGAAGAAAAGAAAGTGTGGGAAGAAAGAATTTTAAGTGCCTGGATCCCAGTTCTCCTTTCTCTGGAAGAAGTTGTACCTCAAGTAATGAGTACACTCTGTCTTGTGGCGATGAGCAGCAGAGCGGAATTACAGATTTACAATGGAGCTGGAAAGCCCTTGGATGAATTGCAGGACTTTTTATTGCCAATTACAATTTCATGGCAGGGTTATTATTTATTAAATATAGAAGCAGCCAGTTGAATTCTAACTGCTCTTGGGCTTAATTCCACGTATAAAAAGGCTGGAGAAATTGCACAGAGCTGGACTAAAAGCCCTTTGCAGTAGCAGGAATGTTTCTGATTGCCTGCACATGGATATACACACACACAGAGAAATAAAAAAGTCAGTGTATGGAAGGGGAACAAGTTACACCCAATTTATCCTTAAAAAAGCCTAAGGTAGAGTAAAATAAATGTACTGTACTGCTGTAATTACTGCACCTGAAGAACAGTTTGAACAGTTTAACTTCCTCAATTATTGAATCACAGTTTTTTAGGATCTCCAGGCAAAGACACACTTTACACACTGCTCTCTCATACAAAAACCTGCATGCAGACAGAAAAAAACCCTATGAAATACGTCCCAGGTCAGAACTGATATGTGTGTGTGTGAAGAATAAGATAATATTGGCCATAATACGCAATTGTGTCCCAGGTCATCTCCATAAAGGAGGATTAGACACACATATATAATTTTTTTCAGGCAGCAAAAGGGATGAGTTATTCAAATCCCACCAGCTTTGTGCCAGCACTTACTTTGAGTTCACTGGACTGCAAAGCAGCAAAAAAGGGAGAGGGACCAGAGAGAAGGGAAGAAATACTGAGGGAACTGTCTCAGCTTCATCAGAGAGCTCTCATGACCCTTGTTCATGCTGACCTGTGGCACAAGCAAGGTGTTTAATAACATACATTGGCCAGAACAGCAAATCCCATCTGGTGTGCCATAAAACAACCTTTTCTCTCCCCTTTTTAGTGCTAGACAAATAGTTTTAAAAGATCCAGCAGGAGTGAATGTGTATATATAAAATGTATATCAAATATATTTTGTATACAAGCAGATAGTCTTCTGCAAGCCACCTCTTTTTAGACTAGAATGTAGATGTAAATTAGTTTGCTGCGATTCTTGGAAACTTAATTTCCAAAATATTATAGTCTTTTACTAATATGTTTTTTGGGCATACTTCTTTGTATATTATCTAGAATTCTTTAGCAGTGCACTGATGTTCCTGATCACATTAGGAAATGTGTTTTCAGTTAAAATGTGGAAATGGACTGCTATCATTTCCATTTTTATTGCACAAATAAAACTCTTTGATTGCAGTTCCAATCCAATGAAGGAGGAGTGAAACAAGACTGCCTCAGCTGCTGATTTGAAAGCAGAAAGGATAGTTCAAAGGAACAAGACTGTCCAAAGGAAAATACAGATTTAGCAACCAACTTAAGGCTGTGGATAGAGTTGATGTAAGTATTCACATCCCTTAGAGACCAAACATGCAGCAAATTGCAACCAGGCAATTAAACTCAGCCCAGTATTTTTGTGTCCCTTAGAACATCAGCATTTCAATAAGGTGTGCACGATGATTTGGATATCTTATGCTAATGATTCTTTGCTCAGCACTGTCCAAATGCTCAGGGAAATGTGAAATAGGCTGTTGTTTTCAGAATGGGGGCAGTTCCCCATTGTCCCTCTCCAGCTGGCCAGGGAGGACAGTTCTGTCTGCAGGGAGTTATGGACCAGCATCTTCATGGAGATAAATGGCCTCGACTCTTTCCAGCTCACAGGTTGTGCCCAAGCATGTGGATCTGATGACATTTGGGAGTAAAGTATCAATTTTTCTCACATTAGTGATTATAAGCTTATATGTATAAGCAGGGTTATGCAGACAAGATAACATCTCCCTTAGTTAGGCAGGAAATTTCCAGTCCTTCTCCTCTGTAACAGGTAATGTTGTTCTTGTAATAAAGCTACACAGGACAAAATAATAAGGATCATCTAGAAAGCAGGAGTGCAAAAAATTTCAAGTGCATAACAGTGGTGTGGGTGGAATCTATGAAAGAGCAAACACAATAACTAATTTGTTAAAGTCATTAGGAACAAACCAGAAATCAGTGTGGGAGACATTTGTTGTGCCTGCTGCCCAGAGCCGAGTTTTCAGAACTTTTTAAAAAGACCAAAATTGTTGAAGCATTCCTTAGGTTTTGTCTTTGGAACAGAAAGAAAACTTGAAGAGAGAAAAAAATAAAATAAAATTGTTATTCATCCACGTGTATCAAGCCAGTGAGAGATTAAAGGAAAGAAAAGCAAAACATCTCCACACTTGAAGCATTCAGAGCTTTTGTAGCACAGTTTGCTTCAGGAGGAAATAATGTTTTCTGTGGTTATGAACAGGCAAAAAATTCCAGACTTTGTACGAACTGCAGGGATTAGATGAGGATTTAATATCTTTCTCAGAGAAAGGATTAATTAAAGTCTGTCTTCTTCGGGAAGGTGACGGGCAAAATAATTTCATATGCATATAGAGCTTTTGATTTCTTTCTCTACAGAAAGAAAACGTATTTGATGATTTCTCCTTTCATATCTTTCTCTTCAGAAAAGGGAACAATTTTAGATTTTTATTCATAGGAGTAGCTGAAGGGGTTTTAACATGCTTTCAAAATGTCAAAAAAAAAAAAAGAAAAAAAAAAGAAAGGACTCATGGGACTCTCCTTTAGAAACCTGAAAATCTACCGCCAGGAGCTGAGGAAATACTGCTTCAACATCACTGAGAGTCTGCCTTTTTGTTACGTTTTTTCCAGTGCTTAAGTAAATTTGGTTAGAAATTCGTTAGAAAATCTACTAGCTAGTGATAAACCTAATAGAATTCTTCCTTCCCATGATTGTCTTGTGAGAAGTTTTATTACTCTTTCTTGTAATTTTAAAAAAGCCTAAAAATATTCACTTTAAGCCATCAAGACAAAAAAAAACTATGATTCCTTTTTGTCAAAACTATTTGGCCCCCAACTAATTAATTTTGGTCAAAACAAAGAAGCATTTTTGTGAAGGCCATGTTATAAGAATAGTTTTTTATTATGCCTGTAATTATAATTGTTTTACTATTCCTGTAACACCTTTCCTTTTAGGAATTCANTCTTCTGTTTGAAGAAGGTTAAGATAGTCAAGGGAGAAGATCAAATAATTAGGTATAGGTGAATTTAAAATGACTGTTCCAGGCTGTCAAATAAATTAGAGTTCAAAGACTGAACAGTAAATTATACATATGTATAATATATATGTACGATTTCTCATTCCATTTTTGTAATTGGAAAAAAAAAAAAGAATGTTTTATTAATTCATCCCAGACTCTCTAGATACTCCGTCTTAGGTCAGTAATTACATTAAATAAGTTACAGTGAAATCTTTGTAGT
>WBMV01008067.1:0-19200 GCA_013396655.1 Campylorhamphus procurvoides
GTGTCCCTGCCCATTCTCTAATTTCTCTCTCGTTAATCAGCTTAATTAACAAGTTAAGAGCACACCAAGCAAACAGTGTCCTGCAAACACTGTGTACTTTCTGTTGTTGTTGCAACTTTAACCAAAGCAGGGGGTTTACAAAGGCTGAGAGGTCAGCAGAGATAAGAATTTAGGGGGAAAGAGGACACCAAGACTCTGCTTGACCTTGGCAAACTGATCAAAAAAAGGGTGATTTAACAAATGTAAGGAAGGGACAATAATAGGAATTTCTTGCATGACCTATAATTTGTTATTTAAAACATCTTAAATTCGGTGGCATCCACCAAATATGGCAAATCCTCTATAGTGAAACAGATGTACCCTGGGCAGAACTTAACTGTAGGAAAGACAACTGGAAAAATAAGGATAGATGTCCACAATTATCAAAAGGACAAGCTTCTCTCATTTCTACAAGTCCCACAAGAGTATCAGAATCAACAGTGGGTTATTCCTCATCTATAAAACAAATTACAAATTAATATTTTCAAATTCTTATCATTTTTTAAATCTATTTTCTGACTTTTTTATGGTCAACAGGGTGTCCTGTGACAACCACCTAAATCACCTTGTAAAGGTGTTTATTCCTCCACCCTGATCACAAAAGTTACTCGACTCACTGACGTGTTGTTTGAACAGTTTCAGTGGCCAAAATAACGTCAATTTGGCTCAAAATTCCTGTTGCATGAACAAAACTTTGGCCTGAACTTCCAGTTGGAATAAAGGAGAAAAATTCCACCAAAGTCAGTCCCTCTCTGCCCATCTGAGAGTGCTGAGGATCAAACCAGCCCAGGCACTCACAGGACTGGATAAATTATTGTCACTCAAATAAAGGAAAACTCAGTGTTTGTTTTTATGAACGAATGGAGAAATAATTTATGTTAAATTGTTATAAGGTATAGATGACAAGAAACATGGGAATGCTACAGCCTTCCTGCAACTTCTCAGATAGTTTTCCACCTTGATCAAAGTTGGACTTATAAAACATTAGGAAAACACTAAGTTTTATTAAAAAAATACTAAATTTTATGTACCTTGCTGTGTAGTGGGTCAAGACCTGAAGGGAAACACACTACAGTTAGATGGAATAATTAAAATAATTACACCAATGATAAAAATGGTTTACAGATACCAATATAAAGGGCACAAACTAAGCCATTCCAGTGCCATTCTGATCTCAAACTAGTTTAAGACTGGCAAAACCAGAGGAGTAAAGCTTGGTTTATTATTAACCCACCCAAGAGAGACCAGACACAGGCCCGTGACGGTATCAAACATGACACTCTGATGTGAAATGATATCATGGCCCTGTGGTTTAATAAGGAAAATCAAGTCAAAACCCCTCATCTCCACACTGAAACATCTCCCAGTCCAATGGAAAATATCTCTTAATGATTCCTTAAGAATCAAACACAAAATGCTCCTTTATGAAGTCGTTACACTTAACCAATAATTAAGGATCACAAATGAATGGTGGCAACGAATAATCTGATTAAAGTATCCAGAAAACTCCAGATTATGACATAGTTGAATAATATATATATTTATGATAAACCATGTCAAATTCTACTCCCAAATTCCATGTGCGTGCAATCAGCCAATGTTGGGATTCCAACCATTACAAATACGCGAGTCAAATTTCCATTTTAACTTGCCAGGTTGGGATCCTTTCCAAAAAATAAGCACTCGGATGAACTTTTAAAAGTGAAGGGTTCAGCAGAAATTAAAAATACTTTATTCTGTAGGCCAGAAGAAATGTGCAGTGGTCTGTAGATATTTCAGAGATAAACAGAATTTTCAGCATTGTGGCAACTGCTTCAAAATGCCTTCAGTGCCAACCAAGGTTGGAATATTTGTACCAATATTTCTATTTATAAATGCCTCGCAAGGACCCACATGTTGATCGCCTTTAAAACCCGGATTTATGAAATGACAGAAGTGCTCAGCACAGAAATGGGGCTGTTTCTAACACGCCACTTAGAAATTTAAAGGTCATTTTTTAATATTCCCCTTAGAGGCACCGCGAGAAACATTTTTTTCCTATTGTTTTCTGACTTTTAAGAGGGGCAAGCATTAAAGGTTTGGTTTGGCATGTCGTGACTGAAGAGAACAGCACATGCTTGGAGGCTGCACACAATTCCTGAGGAATAAAGGCAGCTCCTTCCAGAATTCCAGCCAAACTGACTCCCCCCCGGCACATCCCGGTGTCTCCGAGCCTGGGCACGAACAACAGGACACAGAAAGCAAAACCCAACTCCTCCAAACACTTCCCTTCCACCCAGGATCAACTGGAAATCCGAATTTCCACACGTGGCTGTGGAGGATATTTTGTTTAAGGATTTAAAAAGACACGAGTGCCTTTGGAAGAGTAGGGATTTCTCCTTAAAAACCACTAACAAACCGTATTAAAAAGGGTTCAGTGCAGCAAATGATAATCACAGCAGCATCTTACTCACTGTTTAACTCCAGCACCTTTCAAAAGGTTCACTGACGGAGTAAAAATCTCACATACCTTGCCATGAAACCAATTTAATGTAATATTAATGCCAAATATGAAGCAACCCGAGCCCTTTTATATCTTTTATATATCTGTAGCAGTGTGATGACCCAAATGCCAACGATGCCCACTGAAAATACAACCACGTCCCCGTTAAAATGCCTTTCATGAATGCTGTTTCCCACTTCCCTTCAGCAGAGGGGAATTAGGGAAAGGTGCAGCATGCCAGCAATTTGCCCATCTCCCAGGCTCAGCAGTGCAGCCTTTAAGGATGGGATCATACTTACTCCAAGTGAAGCCGATCCCGAAAAACCTCCGGTTTCCAGTCACCCCCTGGAATAACAATGCTGATTGCCACGGCAGCAGCAGGATAATCCAAGCCCATCCAGGCCTAAGAGGCAGCAGGAGCATATTTGCTCCCAGGGAAGCAGAAAGCAGCTACCTGTCTCCCTGAAAAATCCAGGCACCCTTGGAGAAAACAAACAATGGGGTTTTAGGTCCTTCATTTCAGTGGAACCACAAGACGTCCACGGCTCACTCGGCACGGATTTTTTTTTCAATCCACACACGGGAAAAGAGCAGATTTTTTTTTCCCCCACTGTTTGCAGCAAACAGGTCGTGGAACTACAAATTGAAGTTTCTGTATCCGGTGCCATCAGCTCTGTCATCTTCAAACACCCTTCGTTTGGGAGAAGCCGATATTTTCCCATCTCTTGTTGCCTCGAAAAGTCAAAAATTCAGCCGTTCCAGATGCTTTCGAGGAAGATGCACTGGAGGGAAATGTCTCAGAGCAGCAGCAGAATAACCACTCTCTGGTTCCTGGTTCTGCCCTTCAGGCACAGCCTGGGTGTCTTTGCCTTGTCCTGTTGGTCTCCAGGACTGTCCCTAAAAACCCCGGGACGTGGAGCCAGGGCAGCACCGAGCAGCAAAAAGAGACGTTGTGGCTTTAAGAACATACTCACTTTTCCATTGAGAAGTCCCAACTTTCTCTCTACTCTCACTTCGTTGCTGGGTCAGGTGAAATCTTCCAGGAGGCTCCACTAAAAGTTCATTCCCGTGGCACTACGTGGGAGAAACGCCGGAATTCCCGTCCTGACCGTATTCCCAAGGAGCTCAGGGTTGGTTTCAAAGCACGTTCGCGCCGACGAAAACTTTTTTGTCCTTGCAGAAAATGAAAATCCTCCCTTTCCTTCAGGCGTCCCCCCTGTAATCTTCCAAGTTTCTCGGCTCCCTTACAGTTTAATCACACACAGGGGGGACAAAAAAACCCCCATCAAACATCGCATCCCCCAAATGTCCAAACTGACACCATGCAAGCTCCAGCAAAGGCTTTAATTCCCCTCATCACTGCCAACTGGACAACCCTTAACGTCCCACCACTTCCCAAAAGCCATGGAAGTTTGCAAACCTCCCCCCTCCAAGAAAAACCAAACCAAAACAAAAAAAAAAGTTGGGAGTTTCTGCTGTACCCCAGGACGGTTTTTCCTTCCCGAAGCTCAAGCCGAGAAATCAGACAAAAGGAGCTGATTTGACTGAGCCGTGCCAAGTCTTGCCTTTTTTTTTCTTCTCCCCCCCTTTCCCTCGGCTCTCTCGCTCTCTCGCTCGCTCGCTCCCAGCATGGCAACCTTCCCGAGCAGCCTTGGCGGAGCTCCAGCCTGTGCCAGCCTGTCTCAGTCCTTGTTTTCCAAAGGATGCTCTCCGCGAATCAATTAATGCCTTTAAAAACAGGAAACTGTGGGTCAGTCACCAAGTCTTGGCACCAACAGCCGCCCTCCTCTGCCAAGCCCGGCTTTATGGATTTCATGGTTCCCTACGTTTTACAATGGAGAGGAGGGTTTTTTTGTTGGGTTTTTTTTTGAGTTGTTTTTTTTTTGTTGTTTTTTTTTAATGTGCTCCCCCTGCTCGTGGAGCACTGGAAGCCGTTCAGGGATGAGGGATCTGTTCGCTCAAAATAAAAATACGCCCGCATGCGACACGGGAACAACCCGCAGGAAAGCGACGTTCCCGGGGAAGGAGGGCGTGTGTGTGGCTTTTAATAAGCACCAAATAACTCCTGAAAATGATCTGTTTGCGTTCCCTCTCCCTCCTCCATCCCTGAGAATCATGGGAAGGTGCCAGGAGCAGGAGACGTGTGGATTGAACGTGCATTTTAACTTCGTCTACGCCGCCAGTTCTTCGCCATTCCACCATTATGAAAAAGCCCTTGAAAATTTAATAAGAGATTTACAAAAGCTTTACACAAAAATACATTAAAAAAATCTCTCCACAGGTACAAATGATGTCACCTGTTAATTCGAAAACACGACTTCTTGTGGCACCCACAGGAGAGGTGGCTCGGCAGCAACAGTGAACTCCAGTGGGCAATTTCCTCGTGAGGCTTTTAAGGGTAGCAAATTGGGTTTGGAACTTCATTCAAGAGATTCAAAACGACAGGATTCCATCTGAGGAAAATTACAGGAATAAACTTTCCCTCCCAGCTATTTGCCAAGGCAAAACGCCAACTTTTTAAGACACACGCGTTACGTTAATGAGCTCAATAGAATATTCAGGGGGAAAAACCTTCCCTAAGTGTATCATTTTCTGTGTTTATTCAATGTAAAGTCCCAGAAATTCAGGGAATCGTAGAATCATGGAATGGTTTGGGTTGGAATGGACCTTAAAGATCATCCCATTCCACCCCCAGTCCATGGGCAGGGACACCTCCCACTAGCCCAGGTTGCTCCCACCTGGCCTTGGACACTGCCAGGGATGGATCCAGGGGCAGCCACAGCTTCTCTGGGAATTCCAGCCCAGCCCCTCCCCACCCTCCCAGACAACAATTCCTGATATGCAAGGAAGACCCTCTCTGTTCCTAAAGATAACAACTGTTCTGTGAGTGACTGGGTGATTTTAGCTACTGATTTTTTAAAAACCAGCTTAATTATCTGACTTCCAGATAGGTGGATAAATGAGAGGCCACCCAAGGTTCCCCTTGTCTTGCTTCCAATAGACCCATCCATGTTTTTCCCAGTAGCCGCTCACCTCCAGGAGAAACATCATTGACTTCAAAATCCCATTTTTGCCTCAAAATATTGCACACCTCATCATTTCAATTAGCACCCTGCAGCACCATGACAGGCCAGCTTGGTTAAAAAACACCCCTATGTCTAATTTCTCTATTCCTTTTCTTTGTGCACCTGACAGAAAACTCTCATATGTCACTTTGCCTTTACCGAGAGACCATCAGCAACGACACGGGAACAAAAAGATCTCATGGAAATGACTGGCAGTGGAACTGCCTCGGAAAGGCCACATTACTCCACCAGTCATTACTAAAAACTCAGCTTTTAATTAGTTTTTCCTTCAAAGAATGGATGTATTGACAACAGATTATTTCAGCTGTATTGACACCCAGATCGTTCCAAAGGAAGGAACAACTCTAACCATTCCTTCATTACCGTCAGTGAAAGGCAAGCAGGAAAAACAAATATATTTCCAAGCTTTCCTGAAAAGAAGAGCCTTGCTAAGAGCATGAAGAGCCTTATTTTATCTCTCAGAATAAACTGCTCCAAAGACAGGGGAGCTCATTTGCAGAAATGACTCCATTCTTTCAGTTTTTCAAGCGGGCAGCTCTTCTGATTCCTTCTCTCTTCTCTTCAACATTCCAATTGCAGGGCTGCTCCACTCCACTGGAATTGCTCACGCCACCTTCGGCGACGCCTTCCAAGATCCATCATCCTCCAATCTGAGCTGTTGAAATCTTTCCATGCAACTCATTTCTCCTTCTTCCCCTTAAGAAATTTCCAGCCCAGCCCAATCCAGTGTCCCACTTGATTCAGTATCCTCCAGATGGGAAGGACACACAAAGCTTTCTCCAGACTTTGTGTTTTGGGATGTTTCCCCTGTTTTTCGCTGTAATCCCCACCAAGCTTCTCCAGTTTGCTTTTCCTGTGGTCAACTGGGTCTTCCTGATGTCAGTCCTTCCCTCTTTCCTTCCTGAACAAAGACTCAGCTCTCAGATAACCTGACCTGACATCAGGTTCTGTATTAGTGACTCCATAAAGGGCTTTTTCACCCTCACATTTTCCTCTCAAACATTCTTCTCTCCTCCAGCTGGTATTTCTTTGATGTTGTTTCTCTTCCAATGCCCAAAACGTGGAAGAGTCGAATTCGTCATCTCTCCCAAGTATTCTCCTCTCTATGTCCAGTCCAAATTTGATGATGTTTGTTATTTGTCATTACAGAACAACATGTAGGGCTGTTCTTCAACACCATCTCCATCCTCTCCATCCCCATGCTCACAGATAAACCACAAATTTATCCTTTTTTCGTATCACTGATCTTCCTTTCAAAAACTAGGACCAAATTAATATTTAGCTGTGCCTTGGTCATCACTCATTTCAAATTCTTTTTCCCCTCTTGGACTCGATCTTAGAGCTCTTTTCCAACCTTAATGACTCTGTGATCTTTTATGGATTTCACGTGGATGCCTGCAGAATTTATTCACTCAAAATTCTCCTAGTGAAAGCCTCCACATGTCACCTCATCCTGCCTTTTCTCCAAATCCTGTCATCCAGTTATTTTTTCATCTCTCTCCAATGCCCCAGTGCCATTCCTGGATACCTGTCCCAGCAGACCTGCCAAATGCGCACAAATTCCCACCTCAAAAGTGGAAAACTCTGGATTAGAAGCAGTAACTCATTCATTTAAGGTGTTCAGTTTGGAATACAACCCCAAAATGCTCCTTGGGAAGCTTCAGTGCCAGGGACACCTCGCCTTTTCCTGGATAGATGGATGGATGGAGGGATGGAGGGAGGGAGGGATGGACGGAGGGATGGACAGAGGGATGGACGGAAGGAGGGACAGAAGGAGGGACGGAAGGATGGAGGGATGGATGGAGGGAGGGATGGAGGGAGAGATGGAGGGATGGAATCCATGGAACACCTCATCCTGACCACCTGATAGGAGAATTGTTGCTCAAAAGCAGGATGAGAGTGACATCCCCCACAACAATTGATTCTTAAGAATAAACCCAGTGGCACGTTTGTTGTGCCAGGGCTAAACCAGCTCTTGTGCCATCACACTCCTGTTACCATTTCTGGGCATTCCATGGGAGAGAAGAGAAGCCAATTCCTCTGAGAACAAGCCAGAGTTTTTTTAGGAGTCTAATTTTGGAGGCAGATGCTTTGCTGATTTATTATTGAAGGGTGAAGGTGCATTATGAGGCAGAAAAAAAGCTACTTTTACCAGGGGAACAGAGAGATGAGGACAATTAATTGCCTGATCAGTCACCATTTTTCTGGGGTTTTATTTATTATTAAATCACCAAACACTGATGAAGCTCCAAGAACCTACAAGGGACTGTAGCTGTGACACAGAGACCAAGAGAAAAGGAGAAGTACTGAAAGTTGGTTAAAAAAAGGAAAATAAAAGGAATCCTGCAGTCACACAGGAGAGGCAAGGGAAGACAGCAAGAGCTGAACTCAACATGCCAAGATTAACCCACAAAAATGGAAAATATAAGAAGAATTAAGGATAAATGCATGAACAATCTGAACATGAGGGGTCAGACCTGCAAAGGCCTTGGGGGTGCAAACAAATGGCAAGTCCAAACTTCATGGGAAACTGTCAACAACTTCCTAAATATTCCACTGTGGGATTATCCTTCTACTGCTGGCAGCTTGGAATTGCAAAATACAGGGGTCAATCTTCCTTAAATGGGTTTTTCTCCAGTTTTTAGGGGATTTGCTGGTTTGGGGAATGATATTAAAGAGAATTTGCACTCCTAGGTTCAAATGTTTTCCCCTTCTCTTCACCCAGTACAACCCTGAATGCCTTCAATATAAAATGGATTTTTAAATATCATTTGCACCCTTCGTTGCTTAAAATTCCCTTTTAGCTCTCAGGAGAAAAAGAGATGCCCCCAAAAATCAAAACCCTGGGAGCCCCCCCACACAGGGGGGTGTGATGGCATTTAAAAACTGATTGCAGACTGAAAAATAAAAAATAGATGCTTTAGGTAAAAATAGTTCCTAATAATGAATGGAATCCACTCTCAGTTAGATAAGAGTGAAAATAGGCTTGTAATGGCATGGATTGAAATCCTCAAATATCTTCAATTATTCTGAAAATGGAGGCTCTAAAAAAATCAAGTAACTAAGAGAATTTATCCAAAATATGGTCTCATGATACAACTGTGAGGAATAATAATATATTCTTTAGTTTGCACTAAACAAAGGCTTTATTGCAAACTTCAGGCCCTTTATTTTGCATTCAACAATTGCATTTTCACAAATTAAATATTTTCAGGGGTTCCACAGAGATCAGCAGCTCAGGATTCCTCATCTGCATCCACTCAGCAGCCCAGGGAGCAGCAGTTTCTCCTCATTTGACTTAACTTTTATTATACTCAGGAAGATTTTTACGAGGGCAGAACCCAGGAATGTGCAAGGGGAAAACACATATTTGATGATTTTAAACTCTCTCTCATTCAAAAAGCTTGCTTTAATTGCTGCAAATTAAATCAAACACTGAGTAGGTCTTAACTGGGGTGTGAAATGCTGAACAGGAGGATGAATTCCTAGCAAGGAGAAATGTGGTTATTTAATGAGAAAGGGCAAGAGTGGAGTAGAAATTCCACCTCTCCAAGGAGTGGATGGAGACACCCAAGTCCTGCTGATGGATCCTTCATGTCCCACTCTCTGGACCTCTGTCAACAGCCCCACCACGTCCCAAAAAGGGCGACTGCACCAAAGCATTGACTGGGAACAGTTTGAAAAGCAATTTGATAACCAAGAATGGCACAAGGGACCAAATGAAGTCACACAGCAAGAAATGAAGATGAGTGGTAAGGAAACAAGTGCCTTAAACCCCTGAGCAGCAGGACACAGAGGGTAAGGTCCTGCCCCAAATCCTTCAGTTCTGAGCAGGAATTGTGTTCCAACATCAGGAGACACCTTTTAGAAGAAGCACCTCAGGAGTGAACACGGCAAACGTGGTCAGCAGGTCCTTCTGCCCCATTCCAGAGGATGCACTCCGGGGCAATTACTGGATTTATGATTGGATTTATGGGAAATGATCACAAACTGGAGGGGTCAGAACATCCAAGAATCACTCACAACAAAAACAGGATCGTTACCTAAGTTCTGCAATTAAAACAACCAACTGTAAAGATATCTCTGGGTCATCTCATTGATGTTTCTTTTCTTCATACAAAGACACATCAGGACATTCTGCTGGAGAATCCACGCTCTGCACTTGGTTTGCCTGCTCATTTCTTCTCTTTCCTGTTCCCTTCCTGAGCAGTAACTCAGAAAACTGTCACTCAAGATACTACTAGAAAAACACATTATCATTCTGGGAGAAGTTTCTTTTATTAGAAGTTGCCTGAGTGCACCTTCTTTAAGATGAGGTTTCATCTCTGCTCCCCATCACACTCACGTCGAGCTCAGCAAGTGCAGAAACAGGTTTAGGGAAGGAGAATCCTTAAGGAAGAACAGAAACAAAAGGAAGTGACACAAACAGTCCCCCCAGACCCTACATATTGGAATGTTTTCCCTGGTGCAGTTACTTTGCTTCTGATAATCTTTAAAAACCATCTCATTGCAGTTTGCTGAAGGCTGAGAGGGAATCAGCCACTGATTCCCTGACTTGGAATTCTGCCCCTTTCTTGGAATGCAAGCTCAACATTTTCCAGGAGCAGATGATTCCACACATTTCTTCCCATTTCTCCCTGGGTTCCTAAAAATTCTCAGGCACCTAATCCCCACCCCCAAATAAAGCCTCTGCCCTCCAGTTCGGAGCCTTCTGCCTCATATTGAGGGGCATAAAAATGATAAATTCCCACTAAAGTTCTGTTTCTCAGCAATTCCTGAAATTTGAGCAGTCCTTAAAACACTTCTGGAGGCTCCTGGAAAGTCAAATTCCTGGAAAACTGAGCCCAAACTACAGTAAAAATATAGTTATAATCTACTTGGCCACATTTCTTAGCAGAAAATAAGATAGTATATTGAAAATTAAAACCTCAACAATCTCTTCTCCCAGGTGGATGGAACTCCACTAATCCCAATTCTGCATAGCAGGAATTAGTTATGAGCAATATATAAAATGGGGTTTATTGGACAGGGGTTTATCTGACTTCTACTAAGGACTTATTTCCGTGCATTATTTTAATTGCACTGGAAATTTAAATGCAAGTTTCATGCACACCCTAAAAATTCGCACGTAACAACACCAGAGCAACACAGAAACGTTTCCACACCACTGAAATCCCACACAGAATAAATAAAACATAAGCATGGAAAGATAAAGCAAGGCCCATCACACAACAAATTGCAAGCCAAACAACTCAATGGCTGCAAAGTAAAAATAAAGTTAATAAAAAAGCACGTAAAACTGAAGTTTAGGCAGCACACACCACTGTAATTTGAAGGTGTAAATCTGACAGGACGACATTAATTAAACCAGAGGAGCTTTTTAAGCTGGGAAAATTCCAAAGTAAATACTATGCATCAAAGAAAAACAAAAGGACTAAGACACAGAAGTGAACACCTAAAATATTCAACCAACCTTAAATCTGCCTAAAGGTCTCGTCTGTGTTTATCTTCTCCCAATTAAAGTGAGGAGTTTTATTCTTTACTTCCTGTGGGTTCTCAGGGAATTAAAGAACCAAACCCTGCAGTTCCATGTGTGAACTTCACCCTCATCTGGCATAACCTGACTTTGGAAACGCTGTTCTTTATGTTTGACAAGGTTGGATATGAAGATTAACCACAAAAATGAAGGAAAATAAAAGAAGAAATCAGGATTTTGTGAACTGCAATTTGATGAAGAGAAGTTAAAAAAAGAAATTACAGTTTTTGACCCAGGGCAAACTCTTTGGGCAAGAAAACATTTTCAAGGCTTTACACTGGATAGGTAAATAAATAACATTATTCCCTCCATTAATTTTGGCTGTGGTAACTGCACTTCTTCACCCTGGAGCAAATATAACACACTTCACCTTCCCTTGGGAACAAGACAGATAATTTGCACTCACTGCACCACAAAGGCAGCCACGTGGGCAGTGACCTGGAGGAGTTTTGATGCTCCAAATCCACAGCCAGGTCACACCAAACCAACCTGGCCACGTAACTGTGACATAAATGGGGTCAAAACCAAGAGAACATTAGAACTGGCCAAAGAAGGTCAGTCCTGGAAATCCATTCCTAATGGAAGAGTGGGACAGATGTGCTGATCCATGACTTAACCAACAGCAAACAAATATATAATTGAAACTCAGGTCAGAGGGCCAGGGAATATTGTGTAAAATCTGGCTGTGCACACAAAAATAGTTGGAGAGTCATGGAATCCCTGTGATGTGGGACAGGTTGGGAGAGCTGGGGNGTCATTAGTAATGAGAAATAATTATGAAAATATGTTTGTGCATCTTTCCCTGCAGGACAAGTGCTCTGTCCCAGCTCTGCTCCCGGGACAATGGAAAGCCAGAAAAAGGGGTTTGCCCCACACAGTCCCACCTGGTGTAGAAAGAGGAGAAGCACTGGGCAACCTAATCCCAAATCTCTACCTGTGATCACACTGACCTAATGAGTGTTACAGAGGGTCACATGGGATCCAGGGCAGAATTTTTCCTACATGGCCAGTCCATGGCATTCCTGCACTAAAGATTAATGGGCACAATGAGCCAAAGAAGCCCAGAGTGTCCCAGAATCACATAAAATATTCTGCAGTTAAAAAAGCCACCTGAGTAAATATAATCCTGGGCTTAATTCTCAGAACTGCCAGGTTTGTTTACCACCCCAAATTTGATCAATTCAGACGTTCCATCCCTTCTCAAAACAGCGGCAACGAGAAGCTCCTGAAGCCACAACCACCTTTCACCAGCACTAATTACCCACTTTAATTACCCAACTGCGAAGGATTCCTCGGAGCAGCATCCCCACATAATCCCCTGAATTGAGATCCTCTGGCCTCATTTCTCCTTTCGGAGAGGGAAATCACGGCACGAGCAGGAGGAGGCTCCCCCAAGGCCCATCTGCATTCACAGCCTGCCAGTTGGGGGAAGTTTCTCCCCATTTAGGCAATTCTGTCTCCCAGCAACCCGAGCTGTTGCCAGGAGAAGCCCCTGGAAGAGCTTCCTCCGCATGCTAAGCAGCCCACCAGCAGCTCCAGCCACTCAACCATGACTTTTTTCATACCTTTTTTGAATATTTTGGTTGGTTTAGTCACGAATGGCACCTCCCTTTCTGTTGGGATGCAGGGAGAGGTGAGAAGGGTTTTTCCACCTTGGTTTCTCCGTGCCTTGGGAGGAGAGTTGGACAGCTCTGTGAACACATTTGCTGGATGGTTTTAATCTCTCCAGCCTCGTGTGTGCATGTTAAGTTCCTTCTGGTTGTTGTTTTCCAGCTGCCAAGGGCAAAAAAGCACATGCAAACAGCAACGACGACAACAGAAATCCTTTTATGTTGACTTAACTTCTGCTCCTCTTTACAGCACCTTCCCAAATGTCAATTTAATGGGTGGTGAAAGGTAAATCCTGGTTTTTCCAATAACAGAACAATATTTACTTGGCTTGAAAATGAGGGGCTTGGTGTGTAAATATAATTACCTGGCAAAGTGCAAAAAAATAGGAGACTACTAGGGCAGGATTTCCAAGGAAATTCATCCTGGATGGACTTTTATTTAAGGACGTTGCAACCACAATTTTGAGTTCTTTCAGATAACAAGCAACTACTGGAGCCAGGTGTTTCTCTGCTGTACATTCCTTCTGCTTTCAGCCTTAGCATGCACAGCAAAACTCTAATGAAATTTAATAATTTATGGAAATTGATGGCTTGACTGTATTTGAGGCAAAGATTGTCTCTTAGAAGGAAGAAACAAGTAATTAACTCTTTGGATTAGAAAGGTAAATTGTGATTCACAAACGCTCAACCACGCATGACATTGTTACTCAACACACACCTGAGCTGCACTTCAGTGGAAGTCAGATCACATTTCTTCAGCCCATATTTCATATAAACTCAATAAAAGTGGTTAATTAGTTGTGCAAAACAATGTATCAGGTAAATAAAGGGGTGGGAAAGTTGAAGAAATTAACCCTCCGAAACCATAAGAGAAACTGTATTTTCCTTGAAAGTTTTGTGCCCACTCAAGAATCTCTATTTTACACCTAAAATACAGTGATATTAAATCCATGGCTGAAGAAGTTTTATATTTGCCCACGATCACAAACTTTTTTAATCATTAAAGGAAACAGATATCACTATTTTTCCTTTTATTCCTTATTTTGAGGACATGGTGGTGTTGAGATGATTGTTGGACTTGACAAGTGGAAGTTTGACAACAATTTGTGTTCAGTGTTTTAAGAATTGTAAGACAAGACCAGCTTGGACAGAAATTCCACTAAAACAAACTGGTAGAGAAGCCAAACAGCTTCAAGGGTTATTTCTCCTTCTGGATATTCACTGTGTTTGGAAATGATTAAGCTTCAAAAGATTTCCAAGTAGATGAAACAGGAGAAATTAACTCAGTCCTAACAGGACTTAGGATAGCTCAAATAACCCCCATGGCAGGGGGTGGAACAAGATGAGCTTTAAGGTCCCTTCCAGCCAAATCCATTCCTTGATCCCATGATTCTGCATCTTGAGAAAAGCAGGGACAGAACAGGAACAATAAAGCAGTTTCCATAAAATACCTGTTTAAGTTCTGCACTAGTTCAGTGTCAAGAAGTGTCTCTGAAGGAAGAACAAGTGATCCCTGATGTAAAACTTCACTACATCCTCTAGGAACTTCAGAATAAACCTGTTATACCTCCATTCAGCCTGGGGAAAACAGAAACATGGGCCAGAAGTATATTCTGACCATGTGGAGTGTCCTGGGAGATGGAAAGCCCCACTCTACAATGGGACAGGAATGCAGAAACAGCGTGGCCACAAAGAGCAGAGCTTGAGATCTGGGCTGGCTCAGCCTCCTGCAGTCCCTTAAAACAGTCCCATCACCCCCCATGCTCTGCTTTAGATGGCATTTTAGTCTCCCAACAGAGGAGGATCACCAAGATCCAGAGGGGATTCTCTGCCTGGTGGAGTATCCTGGAGAGGATGGACACTGCTCCAACCACCACGGCTCCAGATGAGGGGATTTACAGTCACACCCTCTGCAGCTTTAACTTGAGTTCAGGATGTCATGTTGGAGCACTAATTCCACAGAAAATTGGAATTCACTGTGTAGGAATTTAATGGAAAACACACAGAATTGGAATTAAATCAAACAGCCAAAGCAAACACAGATCAATTCATAAAGTTAAAAACGGAACCGGACACCACAGCAATGACTTTGGTCACTTTGGTCACTTAAATACAATCCCAAGAGCAACACTTGAACCCAAAATGTGAGTTATCCTTTGCTACACAACCAGGAAAACACTGAGCAGGAACCAGACTGCAGCTGGCACTATCCCTAGTAAAACCAGCTGTCTGCTTGTGGTATTCAGAACTTCAGGAAGACATAAAGTAATGAGAATTTAACAAAAATGAATAAACTGTTGGAAAATGTGCCTTCTGCTGACAAGAATTCACTTTGCTTGGTTCATGTGTGGTTGAAGCCTTCACTTTTTTTAAAAAACAGGCTAATCAGCAATTTAATTATGACCCAAATTATGTACTCCATGAACCAGCAGACACAAAATACCAAACTGTTCACCCTCACAAAGAAACTGCACCAAAGCTGCAATGGTTGGAAGTAGAAACATAACAAAGTGATTCAAAACAGGCACCTTTTAAATGCAGAGAGTTATGAGACATTGGAACAATCTAGGAAAGTTTTCCATGGCTCCTCTGTCAAATGACATTTTTAATCAATGTTGCCTTTAAAGAGTGTGATCTGATTAATTAATTCAAGCAAGAATTAATTCACAGAAAAAACGTTGTGCTGTTCTTAGCAGGTCAGACTAAAGTTCACAGTGACCTCCTTCACATTGGTAATTATTGCTCTATTAATCTTTAGATATAAAGCTAAGAGGTTTAATAGGTTTAACCAATCATAACACTGTCTCCCCATTTTGCTACCTCAAAAAAGGCAACCCATTACAGATGTGTAAGAAGATATTTAGTGACCATTAGGAAAAATATTCTTTATATTTACTACACCCTGCTGTCTCAGGATACCTAACAGGAAAAAGTGTGTGTATATATATTTATATCTATATATCTATATAAATAATATTATTCAATCTCTACATTCACAGGGCTCCTTTACTGTGAGCTGCTCCCACCATCATAAAATGAAATAGTCCATTAAACAGTGTAAGCAATAAACACTCACATACTCAGAAAACACAGCCATGTTTCAGCAGGAACATAACTAGAACTAATTCTGAAAAGTTGAGTTAGACCACAAAGGTAGAACCAATAATTAATGTGTGTTTTTACTATAAAGCACGACAATTGCATTGCACTATTATACAAAAATCATATCCAAGAGATAATTTTCAGGAACAAATCCAGCAGCTCTACTGCAAGGAAAGAAAACAGCTCAACAAACTCTAATTCCCCCATTATGAAATCTGTATGAGATCAGACACGTTCAGCTTAAAGGTTTTCCTTTAAAGGTCTGCACACCAAGGCCAAGTTTGACTCACTAAGAAGACTGGGACAGTCACAGCCCTGTGATGTGACAAGAATCAGAGACCTGGCACAGCACACACAACTTCAGGAGGGTCATGAATGGGAACAGGGTCTGTGGGAAGGGTTTGACCAGAAGTGCAGGATGGGGAGCTGCTACTGAAATGCACTCCAGAGCTCCAGAGTGAAGCTGAAGTCATGTCAGCAACCACAAGACAGGATCCAAAGGAAGGCTGGAAAGCTAAACAAGAGACTCGGAGTTTTCCACTTTCAGAGCTCAAATTGACTTTTATAAAGAATTATAATGGAATCACAGAATATCCTGAGCTGGGAGGGACCCACAAGGATCATCCAGTCCAGCTCCTGGCCCTGNGTCAGAGCTGCCCCTCAGGAGGGGGTGAATCTCTC
Organism: Campylorhamphus procurvoides; assembly: GCA_013396655.1. Lineage (NCBI taxonomy): Eukaryota > Metazoa > Chordata > Aves > Passeriformes > Dendrocolaptidae > Campylorhamphus > Campylorhamphus procurvoides. Next base: position 16,537 of record WBMV01008067.1, read on the forward strand.
AGTAGAAGCCCCCAAGGGGCTGCCAGAGGGAGAAAGAGCCCTTTGGAGTGGTCTGAATTTTGACCAAAACTTTTCAAGACAATCAAGGAACAAAATATCATATAGAAAAACTGGGAGCTTCATCAGAAACACGGAGCTGCTTAATGGACTAAAATGCAAAGAGAGAGCACAGGAGCAACAAACAAACAGCACAAGAGGCATAAAAAGGTATTTGTTACACAGCATTGCCTGGGTACAGCATCAGAGAGGCCAAAGCTGGAGTTCAGACTAGCTAAGGACATAAATGGCAGTAAAAAACAATCCCACAACAATGACAGGAGTAAAAAGAAGCTCAGAGACAAGCTAGGTGCATTGCTGAATACAGACCACAGCCTAGAAGTAGGTACAGAAAAGACTAAAGTACTCAAAACCTCTTTTGCCTTAAGTCTTTCATAGACAAGGGCTGCTCCAAAAGCTCTCCAGGCACGGGTACAGACAGAAAGAAAAGCAGCAAACAATGTGAGGAAAAAGAGGTAATGGAAGTTAAATGTGTTTATATCCAAGGAGCCACAGGGAGTTTCTCTAGAGGTTTGCAGGTGTGGCCATCAGGACACTGTGAGAGATCTAGAAATAATGATAACTGGAAAAATCAAGGGCATTTGGGGACATCTCTGATGATGAGATATGGGCTACAGTAACAGCCAACAGGCAAAAAGAGGATTGAGGGGCTGTGGGATGCTCAGCTGCACCTCAGTCCCAGGAAAGATCATGGAGTATGTCCCCTTAGAAATTATTTCCAAATGATAAAGCAGTGGCTGTGACAACTGGTGACTTTAGCAGGATTGTGACACCCGCTCTTGCAGCATTTGCATGTGAGAGCTGACAAACAGGCTGGAGGAACAGCCTGCCAGGCACAAGACACGTCAGAAATCGGTGGGAAAATCGATCTCCTGATGTCTGGTGTGCAGCAGGTCACCCTGGGGGCTGAGGCTGGGCCAGAATCATTCAATATGTGCAACAATAACATGAATGATGTGACAGAAAACATGCTCAGCAAATCCGAGGGCAACCTCGAACACAGAGAGAGAGCGGACACGACAAACAGCAGAGGTTTATCCAGGGAGACCCTGAGAAGCTCCAGGTCAGAAAAACCAACAGAAAGCTCATGGAGGTCAATAAGAAGTGCATGTCCTGCCCCAGTGCAGGATGATCTCAGAGCTGCTGGGAGGAGCTGAGGTTGTGCTGGGCACCAGCTTGAACAGGAGCTGGTGAAGCGCTCTCAGTGCAGAGCAAACTGTGCTGGGCTGCACCACAACCAGTGGGGACAGCAGAGGGAAGGGATAAGACCACTCTTCTAGGCTGTGCTGGTGAGAATTCACCTGAATACCAGTTTTGGTTCTCAGTTCACAAGAGACATTAATAAAGGGGCAAAGGTCTGCATGGGCAATAGTTGAGTTGGTCATCAGCCTAAAATTCAAAGTACTGTTCTTTTCTGAAAGGAGTTTACATCTCATTTTAACTTTCACAGATGACTGGAGGCCCATGCTGTTATTAAATACATAACAGAACATTTAGCCTTACAAGAACATCAAAAAAATCTCATAGTAGGCCTTATGAGAACACATAAAATGAGCTTAGTCTGTCTTCTGTGCTGGCTTTTATCACAGCAACGTGAAGGTGCCACTTTAAACCTGTATTTTACCTGCTACCTTTAATTTTCCCACCACATTCAGATTTTTACCAAATATCTATAAAATGCAACATTTTACTGCCCTCTCTAACAGTTGCCTTACGCCATCATCCACTTATTATCCTCCCACCAGCACCTGAATCCTTTATGTGTTGAAATATTTCTTTTTTCCCCTTAAGTCCACACCCTTTGTTAAGGTCTACAGGAGCCTGGAGCAAAGAGACATATAAATAGCACCTTGTACATCAAACAGCTTGTAGGAGAACTCTGAATACACATGTTAGAGCACTTCAGTGCCACTGTAATTCCTCTGGAATGGCACTGACAGTCATCTTGGAACACTCTGAGCTCCTGGGAGGGCTGTCAGAAGGCAGAATTGCTTAATTCGGGGTTGTTACTTTGCTTACCTGACAGCACATTTACTCAGAGGAAAATCACTGAAAGAATTATTAAGAACTTAAAAACACACTGCAAACAGAATCACAGAATGCTTTGGGTTGGGAAAGACCTGAAAGATCATCTCATTCCACCCCCTGCCATGGGCAGGGACACCTCCCACTACCCCAGGTTGCTCCAAGCCCTGTCCAACCTGGCCTTGGACACTTCCAGGGATGGGGCAGCCACAGCTTCTCTGGGCAACCTGTGCCAGGGCCTGCCCACCCTCACAGGGAAAGATTTCTTCCTAGAACATCCACAGAAGACCCACACAATAATTAGGTATTATTTTTAGGTAATTATTTAGGGGTAGGGAAATCTGTATAAAAACCTCAATAGAATTATTGCTGCCCTCAGCAAAAAGGAAACAGAAAATTCGTATTTCAAGTGACATCACAGAACAGAATCATGGAATGGTTTGGGTGGGAAGGGACCTCAAAGATCATCCCATTCCATGGGCAGGGACACCTTCCACTTGCCCAGGTTGCTCCAAGGGAATCCAACATAACCTTGGACACTGCCAGGGACGGATCCAGGGGCAGCCACAGCTTCTCTGGGAA
>WBMV01008067.1:20326-79179 GCA_013396655.1 Campylorhamphus procurvoides
GCGCACCCCCCGCCCCGCCCTTCCCGCCGCCAGCGGCCCCGCGCATGCGCAGAGGGCGGGCAGGGATGGGGATGGTGGGGGGGAACCAACATGGCGGGGGCGCCGTGAGGGGGCAAAGCGAAGCCAGGGCGTGGGGTACGGCCTGCCCTTACCTGCCACCGCTATGCGCTGGCTCCGGCCCGGCAGCGCCTCGCCCTTCTGCGGCAACCGGGAGGCAGAGTCGCCCATGGCGAAGGAGCGGGCGAGGTGGAGGAGGAGGAGGCGNCGCGGGGTTTATTTCAAATTAACCCGAATTACTGTGGGGTGTGAGGTGGCCCCCTGCCAAACCCAGCTGCAGGCCACACGGATTTTCCCCCGTCCCGAGAGAGAAGGGAAAAAGTACCAAAAAACAATTGTGGTAAAAGTTTTTATATATATATTCATATATATTACAATTATATACAATCAAGCACTATGAGTATGCAGAATAAGAACCCCAAACAACTCCAAAACGGAAAGGGAAATGGGACAAAAATGGGTCAAAACAAAACAGATACACGCACTCGTAAACTCAGGGAAAGCTCAATAAGTAACTAACACAATAAATTCTCACCAAATTCCTCAAGAGAAGCCATAGAAATCTTGACCTTCGTGTGGTGTTGGGAAAACCGCCCTCGGAGAGGCCTCAGCTCATATAGATAAAAGAGCCAAGCTAATAGAGAGACCTGCTGTCCTCCAAACACCCCAAAGGAGGAGAAGAGAGGGAGGAAACCTTTCTCCTCATCTTATACACATCTGATTATGTAAAGGAACGGTGTGGAACACTTCCTTAGTTATAATCCTGTTACCAAACCCAAGGAAACTAAACCACTACGGAGTTTACTCACATCGTGATTCCCCGTGGGGTTTTTTTGTGTGTAAAGGGGACTTTTGTTTGTCTGAGTTGCCCCTGGTGGGGTGTCCGTGTCCCATCCAGCTCCTGGTCTGTGTTATAGTCACCCTCTGGCTTGGCTGTGTGGGTTTAGGAGGGGGATTGTAAATAAGACTTAGGAAAACACGCTACACGGACTCTTGGTAGAGTAATGTGCTTTATTGTAGGATAAAATCACAACGGGTTGGCTTGAAAGGGGCCTCATCTCATTCCAACCCCCCATGGCACCTGTATATATACATATATGGTTGGAGGTTTTGAATATATTTTTTTTTCACCATGACTTTCCTGCTTGTCGATTTACAAAGCACTTTTGTATTTAGCCAATGTACTGTATCATCCCAACTTTGCAGAGTACTTTATTCCATGAAAATACTCCAAGTAACATAATTCTCCATGGAGAAGTGTCTGCACCCATGTTTGCAATGAAAATATAGAAAGAAAAAGTGAACAAAGTGTAAGTGCTTGTGGAAAATATTCACCATAGTTTGGGGGAAATACAATATATTTATACAATAACAGAGTGGTTGGGTTGGAAGGGACTTTAAAGCTCACCCCATTCCAACCCCTCCTGTGGGCAGGGACACCTTACACTGGTTTATACAAAGGACGGGGTGGGAATTGATTGCAAAATTCATCTGGAGGGTTTTGAAAAAGTTGGGTTGTTGGCTGAATTGAGAGAAGATGGTAAAACAACAGGCTAATACCTAATCTGAGAGAAAAGTTAAATAATTCTCTCAAGGAGTGGCCTGTGATGGATGCAGTTCCATTCAACTCTTAATCAAGCTGGGGTTTACATGGGTACAATACACTTGAGGCCTAGAATTTAATTCACATTTATAAAGGTGCTGGGTATGACAGTATTGAATATTCCCAAGTGCTCCTAGAGAAGCAGGAAATTCATCTTTTAGGAGTCAGGCTTTCTTCAAAATTACAAATCCAGGTGGAAACGTGAGGGACAAACTGCCCCACCTCTGCTTTGAGATTCACTGTCTGTGCTTGAAAGGGGAACATCCCCTTTGAGCACATGTAGTCCCAAGATTGCAATCAGTTTTTTTAATTTTGTTGAATTTTGATTGTTAGAATCACTGAGATCAAGACTGGAGAGGACCTCAGTTGACCTCGAAACAGTGTTGTAATAACCTGAAGAAAATCCATTGAGTAATGAGTGAATATATGAGAAATAACTGATAGCTTGACAGTACCAGTTAGTAAAAACCAGAAATGCTCAGCAGCCAAGTGTGAATTTCATTTAAAATGTGTTCACCTCATTAGCTGTTCTCTCATTTAGGGTCACGCCGTCATTTCCCAGCTCTTCTTTGTAAGAAACCACTAACGATGACAAGGTTTTATCTTGGCCATCTCTTCTCTTTCACCACATATCCCTGCCAGCAATGTGTCTCTAAAAGGTGCACTGCTTGGTGTCATTCACAACGGGTGGCAATGGACTTTTCCCCCAGGGAGTTAATGTCTCTCCCTTCTAGCCTGAATTTTTCCTGTGAGCATCCTCTGCCTCTTTGTGACCAGTTGTGTTTTCGTTGCCATCTGCCCTGCGCCAGTCCAGGTCACTCAGAGGTGAAGGGCTGAAAAACAATCTCGTGTTCAGCTGCTCAGCCTGGCAGATGAAGTGGCTGAGACCTCCCAGAGCCCTGAAAATCCAGCCCTGCCTCCAACCAGACAATCCTGATGATCCTCCACGTGCTGTCCTTGTGTGTTTATACTGGGTGTCCTTTCCTATTAATTCTGGGGGAAAGTGCTTTGTCACCCATCACACTGAGCTGCTTGGCGTGTGAGGCTGAGAAGAGCAGGGCAGGGCGGGGGAATTGGAGTCCAAAGCAGTGGGTAGAGCAGTGGCAGGGGGGCTGCTGAAGCTTTAAAATTCCAGCTATTTGGGGCCAGGGAACAGCCTGGCATTCCCTGTTTCTGTGGCACTTCACACACTGGGTTCCTGCCTCGTAACTGGATCCCAAGTATTAAACAGTAATAAGCCATCGTGCCACTTAACAAATAAAAACTGCTGATTTTCACAAGGACTTAGTGCTTGTGGGCTCCATGGTAACAGAATACTGGTTAAATTAGATAAATCCTGCTTATATTTCAGAGGAGTGGATACCTCTGGTTCCAAAGGGTGAGGTCTGGGTGGGGGGGGAGACTCTGAAAATTATATTCTAACTTTATTTAAAGTTTCCTTGTTATGGATTTACCTGTCCAAGCAAGCAGTAGAACATGGTTATTTTTTTATTTATAGTGTACTATGCTTTACATAGACTTTGTATGTACCAGCACATAGATTGAAGTGTATCAGGAAAATAACTGGATTAAGGCACCTACACAGTGCTTGCCCTCCCATGCAATTATCACAGTATTCCCAGCACAGCAATTTCATGTCATATGCTAAAAATCCTTGGGAAACCAGCGTGAAGTTTGGAAAAGAGAGGAGAAAGAGGGAGTAGGAACAAAAGGGATGTGGGCGTACCTGTCTCCTTTCAGCCAGGGCTTTGCACAAATTCCTACCCATCCAGTCCCACGAGCCTGCTCAAAATATACACAGTTTTTTCCAGACCTGCCATTCCCTGTCCATAATCCATCAGAGTTAAATTTCCTAGTCTTTGTGGTTTGGGATAGACACGTTTTTTGCCATGTAACAAAACCTGCCGTATCTTGACACTGATAAAGCCCTGTGTGACCATCTCTGTGGTAATCCACAGATTGGGAAGGCAGGTTTGTGCTGCACTCTGCATCTCCTGGAAAAGCCATCTCGTTTTTATCTGAAAACATGCAGTGAAAGAAGATCCTCCACGGGCTTTAGTGGATTATTCAGTGCTTGATTACTGTTAAAAATATGCACCTTATTTTTAGGTTGGCTTCAGCTCCCAACCGTCACAGCTTAGCTTATCTTCCCTAGAATGAAGAGATTGCTTTTATCCAGGTTTTGTTATCCAGCCTTACTGCTGTAGGCTGCAGTCATCCCTCAAGGCAAGATAAACAGGACTCGGCGAGTTCATCACAGTCAAGTATATTTTCTAATTCTCTTGAGTCATTGCACATCTCTGGACCCTCTCCAGGTTTTCAAGTGACGTATTTCCTGATTTTTTTTTCCCTGCTTTGATGAAGATGTGAATGAGGAATGAGCATTCTGGTGCTGCTCAGACCATGCAAGTGCCAATGTCATCTTGTTTCTTGGGTTTGCCTTCATCTGTCCAAGGGCAGTGTTAGACCTTCCAGCCTCAGATGTTCATTGCTGTGACTCCCAACACTCCTAAAGAATGTATTGCCAATGTATAGGAATATATAAGTGATTATGGCAGATATAGAGAAAATCTGTGTTTATGCCTGGTCCTTGGCACCAGTTAAATCACTAATTTAGACTTGTTGCAGTCCCTTGTCTTTGTTGCTATTGCTCCTGCAGCTGATAGCAGCTGGAATTCATTTTCCATGTTCTTCTCTGTAATTGATAAAAATGTCAAATAATGAGTCATAAAATCACAGAATATGCTGAGCTGGAAGGCACCCACAGGGATCATCAAATCCACCCTCTGGGCCTGCACAAACACCCCAACAAACCTGCTCTGTCCCTCAGAGCATTGTCCAAACACTCCTGGAGCTCTGGCAGGTTTGGGAAGTGCCCATTCTGTGGGCAGCCTGTTCAGTGCCCACCACCCTCTGGGGGAAGAACCTTTCCCTGAGATCCATCCCAAACCTCTCCCTGAGATCCATCCCAAACCTCTCCCTCAGATCCATCCCAAACCTCTGCCTCAGATCCATCCCAAACCTCTTCCTCAGATCCATCCCAAACCTCTCCCTCAGATCCATCCCAAACCTTTCCCTGAGATCCATCCCAAACCTCCCCTGACACAGCTCCAGCCTTTCCCTGGGGTCCCAGTGGAGCTTAGGACTGATGCTGACATGACACCACTGTAAACACATGGATCTCGTGACAATTGCCTCATTGCAATCCCATTTTGTGACTGGTCAGGTAGCGAGATCTCTGAAAAAGCCCATATTTTCATCAGGACAAACCTGCTGGTTCCCCAGTTTTAGCAAAAAAGCCCCAAACTGCTTCTAAGGGGTTTTCAGTCAAGGGAACTGGAGACTCTGAGCACCACAATTCCTTCTGGAAACGAGAAACCTGGATTTCTATCTCGACAGCTGTACCTGTTCCCCTGGAAGGACGGAGAAGCAATCGATGTGAGACACTTTGTGGAGAGAGGCGGGAAGATTAATCAGTCATTCAGCTGCCTTCCATTTGGGATCTGGATGAGCACTGAGGTACAGATTAAGCTACATAAATTAGACTAAAAATGGAACTGACGTAGGGGAGCCATCAGCACTGCACCTCAGAACAAGGCAGTGCTTTGGGATTGACAGAGGGAGGGCAAAAACAATGGGCAGTTTAATAGGACAGATCCTACTGGACGTGCCAGGGAGAAGGCAAAAATGCAGGATACAAGGAGCTTCTTCACACAGGGTCTTTATTTTTCCATTGCACTGGAGCAACCATGTGGGGAAAGTGCTAATGCAGCAGGGTAAGCTCTTTGGATCTCTCTTTTCTTCATTGGAGTTCAAAGCACAGCGTTATCAGCAGTCCCATGTCCACAGAAGTCCAGCTTGTGGCTGCCCCATCCCTGGAAACATTCAAGGCCAGGTTGGACGGGGCTTGGAGCAACCTGGGCTAGTGGGAGGTGTTGGAATGAGATGGTCTTTAAGATCCCTTCCAGCTCAACCATTCTGGGATCCTGTGATTCGAGTGGAGACATCCAAAGGTCACTCCCAATCGAAACCATTTATAGTTCTAGGGTTGCTTTGCATACCTGTAGATCACAACTTCAGCAATTAACTGGAATTAAGAGAAGTTCCCAGCCTTTAAATCAAGATTTTCCACTGTGGTGCAAAATATTCCATAGGTCAGATTTCAGTACATGAGAGGACAGATTGCTGGGCACATCAAGTGGCACGTCGGTCAGATGGTCATTAATGTCATTCTTGCCTAAAATCTGAAATTTTAGTGCAGATTTCACCAGTTGGAGCCCACTGTGACACAACTCTTGGTAAAACTGTCATTTTGGTAAAAAAATTCTCAATAAATATTTTCTGTTCAGTTCATTTTGGGATTTCTGTGTTTGTATCACCCTGGACTCTGGTTTTGCAGGAGAGGTTTTAGGACCATTTTTGTCCTTTGTTTACCTAGGAAAAAATGGAAGAACTTTAAAGCAAATTTCAACCCCATCAAATAGTTATTCATATTACATTTTGACTAAAGATTCCAAAATAAATTGGTTCTTCAACATTCCCCACCTTAAGTAGTATTTTACATTCCTCATTCCACGTTTTCCCTACTGGTCTCATAGTCTCAAGATTTATTCCCTTGAACCCCAAATTCCTCTTTTTTAAATCCTTCCAAATCACTGGAGTCTGAAGTCCTTTCACATAAATCCAAACAAGTGGTTAAAGTATAATAATGACTTTTATTTATTTAAGCTATGACTAGTGAAGAAATGAGCATGAAAACATGTAAAATGTTATTTTGGGGTAACATTTCACTAAGACAACTGCTCTGCTGGAGCTACTGGGGGGATTTAGCTGAAAAATATAAGGAAAAAGTGTATAACTGGATTTCCTTCGTAATCTCCCGTAATAAAAACATTATTAAAAAATAAGATAATGGAATAAAATACATTTTTTGATGGAAAACTCTGCACCATAACCATTCTTGCTGGTGATTTTCAATGCATTGCAGAGCCTTGGCCTCATCAGCCGGCGCTGCTTTGGCACTGATGACTTTATAAAAACCTGTGACAGAGTTGTTTACGCTGCCCTACTAAAGGAAATAATCAGGTTTAATGGTGCTGGTTTCAAAACAAAAAAAAGAAAAAAAAAAAGAAGAAAAAGAAAGATAAAACCCCAGCAACTCTTGTGCTGTGTGCTGTAATAAGCTTTTTATAAATGTGCTCATGTGGTGCTCGGCAGAGCCCGCTGTGCCGACACCATAAAACCGAGAGGGAGCTCCATCAGCCCTAAGTGCCCTCGTATATTCCCTGCAGCAGCATTCCCTGGAATTAATAAAGTTTGGAAGAAATACACGGGCCAGAGATTAAAAATACATGCAGGAGGCTACCCGTGCTAATAAAAGCTGATGTTGTTTGCACTGCTTGTTTATTGGCTCGCCCGAGATGAGATGTTTGAAGGGGAATGTGATTGAAGAGCTGAGCTTTCCCTCCAGGCCCCGCTTTTCCCTGCGCAGCATCTTCCCAGGGAGGCTGGTCCAGGGCTGCTTCCCTGAGCCCTCTCGTGGGCTCCTTCCTCCACTGCACCAGCAGATCCTACAAACGAGGCATTTCCTGGTCTCCAAGAAGAGGATCTTTGTGAAACACGAGCTGTTTGCTCATCTCCCTCCATAAGAAAACAAAATAAACCCGGTGTTTCGTTTAAAGCAATGAGAATTTTTAGGGCTCTGGCCACAGGTATCTTGTTTTTAGCTGTGGCATCCAGCAATAATAGTGGTTATTGAATAGCAACACAGAAAGCTCTGCTGGAAATAGATCTGCAGCACAGCCTGTCACTGCTTGGCAAAGTGCACTCAGGTGCTGATGTAGATGGAAAGGTTGTCTATTTAAAATAGTTTCATTGGGAAAATCATAATCAAGTGGATTAAGAGACACCTGAAATGCTTCTTGGCTTTAAACAAAAATATCAGGACATTTCCTGAGAGCATCTGGATCCTTGAGGGAAATTAAATGCCAGGTAATATTCTGTTTGGGAGGAAATAAATTAACAGCATATGTAAAATATATCTGAATGCCCATTAAGTTGTCTTTAATCATCCATGGGCTGTTCTGACTTTTGATTCTGTTCTTTATTGGAATTGCTATGCAGGATGTTGCTATGCAGTGTGTACAGGAAGGATCATGGAATCCAAGAATGGTTTGGCTTGGAAGGGACCTTAAAGCTCACCTTGTTCCATCCTCCTGCCATGGGCAGGGACACTTTCCACTGTCCCAGGTTCCTCCAAGCCCTGGCCAACCTGGCCTTGGACACTTCCAATAATCAGAGTTACTTAGGTATCAAAATTCTGTTGCTATCATGATATTTTGGTCCCAGGGGAAGCAGTGAGACTTCTTCACCTCCTCTGACTCCCAGGAATTTACATTCCAAATGAGACAGAACATCCCAAAGTGAAGCAACCTGGTCTAGTGGAAGGTGTCCCTGCCCATGGCACGGGGTTGGTATAAATGACCTTTAAAAAGGTTCCTTCCAACCCAAACTATTCTGATCCCATGAAGTCCATAATGAGCCCAGTGTGGGTGTTGTTTATGGAATTTATTTTTTCCTGGTGATGGGGTAGAATTACGAGGCTGGTTTAGAAACAGTGGCCTGAAGAGGCTTGAAGTGCAGATCATCCAGAGAAGAGTGTTTGGACAATTGCAAGGTATAAAGCACCAAAATGGGTGCAAGAGGATTGCAGGCAACACAGAGGAGTGGTCTGTCATAAAACCAGACTAGGGAGAGGAGCAGAACGAGGGGAAATGGGATATGGAGAGCTGCAAACAGCTTTTTTGGTAGTCAGGAGCAATATTTGTTTGGGCTGAGCATAATTTACAACCAAGGGACACGGATGAAACAAAGGTTGTGGCTTTGAGCAGCAAAGTGTCCTGCAGCTGGTGTCATTAAAAATGCAACATTTGTCATATCTCTTGGTATCTTCTCTTCTGAGTGTGGCAGGTTATAAATATTGCTGATGACTCAGCATTTGCTTTAGACTTCTTGGGCTTTACCAGTGGTGTTTGCACTACTTATTCATGTTGTCAGTGTGAACCTTCACCCGGGGGGAGCAGATTTACAGTGAACTCGGGGGGACATTTGCCTTTAGTTCAGTTTATACCAATTCAGGCCCTTCTCTTGTAAAGGGGATTTTAAAAACTGCTTTTCAAAAACATTGCAGAAGAAGAACAAGATGATGCAGTTTTTCCCACTCTTCGGGAAGGGCATGTTCCTTCAAATATTTTCCAGGAGGGCTGGAAGGATGCAAAACTCCTGATTTGGGGATGAGCAGTTCTGGCACAAATACCAAGAGACGACACTTCCATCCTTAAAATAAGCCCCCCGACATAAGTGATAATTTAATATACATCATGCCATCTGCTTGCAGAACTGTGCAAGCTGCTCCCGGAGAAGTCAATGGGAAATGCATTTTCCCTATCATTTTAAACATTCCAAGATCAATCTTGATGTCACAGAGGCACTCAATAGTCCCCTTTCCCCAAAGAGAAGCACAGCCTGTCACTAGAGAGAATCACCACCGCTGCAAACCCACCGTTCCTCCTCCTGGTCCTCCTCCCTCTGCCCTTCCCAACCCTCCAGATGAAAACACAGGCATTGCAGAGTGCTCTGCCCCTTGAAAAAGCGCATGGGGAAGGGAGAAGGTTTCACAGCTCCAAGGCACAGGAGCACTGGCAGCAGTTTTTTCTTTTGTCCACCTTGAGTTTCCATCTTGGAGGCCTTTCCTGACCTTCACTTCACCTGCAGAAACGTGTCAGCAGACCAGAGGTGTGCTAACCCATGCAAGTGTCATTGGAGGCTGGAGGAAGGATTGATTCCTTTATATTCCAGTTTGTACAAAGGCTGAGTTGAGCTTTGGAATGGTATTTTTGTGTCTGGGTTGTCTTCAGTCTCCCCCAGGCTCACCAGAGCTCTGGTCCAGCCTGGGCAGGACAACATGGAGTTTCCTCTTTCTGATGAAGCCACTCCCAAACACATGTGGAAGAGCTGGAGATTCAGGCAAATGTGCTGTGGTGCTTCCCCAGAACCTGCTCTTGGTTTGTGGTGAACCTGCAGCTCAGGTGTTCCCTCAGGTCCTGGATCTTGCACTATGAAATCATAATCGTCCTTCTCATCTCCTCACAGCACGTGTCAGTCTGCAGACATTCCTCCTTCCCTACATTCCTCCAGGTCCAGAGGCACCATGACCCACAGATGGGGAAAGCAATCCTAGAACTGTAAATGGTTTTCACTGGAAGGGACCTTTGGATGCCTCCCCTCAAATCACAGAATCCCAGAATGGTTTGAATTAGAAGAAGCCTTAAAACTCATGTCATTCCACCCCCCTGCCATGGGCAGGGACACCTCCCACTAGCTCAGGTTGCTCCAAACCCTGTCAAACCTGGCCTTGGACACTTCCAGGACTGGGGCAGCCACAGCTTCTCTGGGGAACGTGTTCCAGTGCCTGGACTGTTTCTTATACCATGCCTTGCCCAGGACAGTTTGTTTTCCTTAGCTTTTTGGTAAGGTCATGCCCACTCCTCACCAGGTTAATGTAGTTGGTGCTGGTGAAGAGCTGTGGCAGTTTTGTTTAGACTTCAGCCTCCCAAACCCACCTGGACTCATCCCCAGTGTCAGGCACTTGCCATTTCTGTCCTCTTGCTGAATTACAAGCAATTTCCTCTGCACAGACACTTCAATTCCAACTTCCTTTTGTGTTCCTCGATCCACACTTATGGCCTGTGGACCAGAAGTTATTCATTTTACACCCTGCTCCTCTCGTGGCCCTCCAGCTCGCCTGGCTGCTTAATCCACTCATATTTGGAAAAGGATTGATAATTTGTTCATTCTCTTGGAAAGCAGTTCTTCAAATCTTTTAGTCTACCTTTTAATAGAATGTGTGCTCTCTATTTTCTCCGTGTTTGAACACGAAGTCTTCTTCCTTGTAATAGCCTCCTTCGCTCTGATCTTTAATTACAGCAGCTTTCTTCTGGTCTTTTTAGAGTCTTTTTTGATACACTCTGAGGATCTTCTCTGAGCCTCTAATATGGTGTCTTTAAACAATATCTCTGCTGCTTGCAAACATTTCACCCAGCCGGAGCTCTGATTTCCTTTGAATAAGTCGCCTCACTTTTCATAGGGCTCCTTTTCAAAGCCCAGGCTGTGCTGGTGATATTTTTGGCTTCCTTGTTCCTATGACTATGCTGAAGCTCAGCCCATTCTGGCTTCTCCTATGGAGTTTCTCTGATAATATCATGATGATCCCAGGCTGCACAAGGAGCTCCTTCTCCAGTGACCACAAGTGCAAGGAGTGTTTGTTCGTGGGTTCGTTTACTCTCATCATCCATTGTATTTATCCAGTGTACATGACTTTCCCCCTTTTTCCTGCACCCACAGCATCTCTGTCTCCTTTAGGACACCTCAGGCAGTGGCACTACCCTGGCCAAGCCATTGAGGAATAGCTCTGCTGTTATCCTGCTCTTTTCTCTTGCCCAAAAAGATCTTCACCACTTCCAGCTTCCTCACCTTGCCTCGTACCCTTCACTGCAGAGCAAACCATTCTTGGCCAGGGTTCAGTTTCCAGACAACCACCATCCTTTACACTCACACCAGGACACTTTGACAGCCAGGAGGGATGAGCTGAAGGTCAGGAGAGCAACTTCACAGCTGGGAGCTGGAGTTTGGACTCTTGGCAGGGAAAGGACGTTGCCTGGAGGGTGGGAGCTCCTGTTTCACACTTCATTTAGTGACCCTTAAAACTGGGCTCTGAGCAACCAGGTCTAGTGGAAGGTGTCCCTGCCCAGGCCAGGGGGTGGAATGGGCTGATCTTTAAGGTCCCTCCCAGTGCTCAACACTGGGAGAACAGAGAAGTCCTTTTGTCCCCACTCCTTGTGGGATTCAAACACAAGAAAGGTGTTGAGCAAATCTGCCCTGCCAAGGACACTTTAAATCACCAAAATCACCAGAATATTTACCAAAGCTGCTCTACATTCCCTGGCTGGTGGCTGTTCCTTGCAGGCATCATCCCTCCCTTTGTACCACCTCAGATGATTGGATGGGCATGGACTGAGACAGACCAGAAAACTGGAAAAATAAACCCTGCAAATCTATTTCTGTATAAAATTTATGTCATTAGATGTTATTATATTTTATATATTATTATATGAAAATGATATGAAATGTTATATATTATTCCATATATATCACAGGAAATGTATTATATGTTTGGAAGAAATTCTTTACTCAGCAAATGGAGAGGCCCTGGCAGTTTTTCCTGGGGCTGCCCCTGGATCCATCCCTGGAAGTGTCCAAGGCCAAGTTGGATTCCCTTGGAGCAACCTGGGCTAGTGGGAGGTGTCCCTGCCCATTGCAGGGGGTGACACTGGATGGGCTTTAATGTCCTTCCAACCCAAACCATTCCATAATATTTTATCATGCACATGATACATTATATATTTTCTATTATTTTATACATAAATTTATATTTTATATTAATAAATTATTTTATCTGCATATTTAATTTGAATTATGCATTTGCTCATGTTTTGAGGGGCTAAATCTTTTCTCAGCCCCACCCTTTGGAGTGACTGCCACCAAAACCCAGTGACATTGTTGATCCACACGTTCTGGAGCAGCTCAAGGCTCTGGTGGCATCTGGGCATTGTCTTCTCCATCCCATGAGAGCGGAGCTGCTGCCTTGGAAATGGGGTTGGAAAGCATTGAGATGCCTGTGCTTCCTGCAGAGCTCCTACAGGTGTGCTAATGAGAGACAGAGCTCTGCTCATCACAAGCCTGAGAGCTTGGAGAATATTAGTAAAACTGCCAATTTGCATGTCTTGGGGTTAATTGAGGAAATCTCCGATGGAAAATCTTGCTGTCACTTCTGCAGCCTGTTCTGAATGCAAATTGTGCGTCTCCATTGGATACTGGGAAAGCTTTTCTACTTCTCCACAAGCCTGGAGAAAGAAGGAAGGTTCTTTCTGAGCTCCCAGAAGTTTCCCTCATATTTTCAGGGTCATTTCTTGTCTGTGTTGACATTAACATGGGACTCACAGACCCAGCCTGCAGAATATGTGGGATCCTCCACCAAACAAACATGAATATTTCCTCAGCTATTACCCAGGCCACGGGTTTTTCAAAGGAAAAGACAATTTCTGCTTGCGAAAAAAACCCAATTCTTCTCAAGTGAGACAGCTCCCTTACTTTATGTCTACCTAATCCAAGTATCTTGTGGATAAAAATAATTACTGGCTGTTTTTACCTTTGATTAAGCTGAGCAGTTGTTTGACAATATGCAGTTGTCTCAGTGAGCAACAGGAAAGTGTAGAATTAGTTAATTCACCCGATACTGATTAAGTATCAGTGCAGGTTTCTGTTATCCCAGATCACGATGTGTTTTCTCATCACCTGATCTTCTGGGGGGGCTCCTTTCCTTTTACAGCAGTTTTATTATTTGCCACGGCAGGATTGCCACCAACAGAGCAGTGCACAACCAGAAATCCTGAATATTCCTCTGTTTAATTGCAAATGCTGCGTGATGCTCTGATCACTCCATCAGCTGTTGGGGGATTTCAGAAATGTCTTGCTTCACATTATGTCTGTATAATTAACTGCTCTTGGTGAAACACCTCATTTTTTGGAGGAGTTCATGGAGAACACTAGGGAGAGGCATGGATTTGATGCTGATTTTAAGTGAATTATTCCTTGGGTTTTCAAAGTTAGCTTTTAGTAGTTTTGACATTCAGTGTTTTGGTTGGTTTTTTGTTGTTTTTTTTTAACTAGAACACCCTGTGAAACAAAGAGATAAAAAATTAATCAGAAAAGACAACAAAAGAGAGCAAAAAGGCCAGATTTTCCCCTCAGCAAAAGTTCCTCACAGCCAAACTCAATTTCTGAACCTCCAGCAGAAGAGGAGGGTTCTACCAAATCCCTCTCCCTTACTTTTTCCCAGTTTCCCCATTTGAGCATTCCGACGTGGCCGTGCGACACCGCTGATTTCAACATGTCACGAAGGGCATAATTAAAAGCAGAATTCTGCCTTGATTATGGCTCTGATGTTTGCACTGAGCAGCAGTTGGAAGATGATGAGCTGTGCAAACCACCAGCCATGCAGAGCTTTACGGATAACGTCGCGCGCCGGGTTACGGATGCGCGACAGGATGAGAGGAAATGGCCTCAAGTGGAGCCGGGGAGGTTCAGGTTGGACATCAGGAGGAATTTCTTCATGAAAAAAGGATTAGACATTGGAAAGAGCTGCCCAGGGAGGTTTGGAGTCCCCATCCCTGGAGGTGTTCAAGGAATGACTGGATGTGACGCTCAGAGCTCTGGGCTGGGTGACAAGTTGGGGATCAATCACAGGTTGGACTGGATGGTCTTGGAGGTCTCTTCCAACCTCATGATTCTGTTACTCTGTGCCCTCATCGGGGGTGGGTTTCTAGTTAATGCCACCAGGTCACCCATGGAGGGAGAAAATCTTGGGGTGGGAGCCCAAGGGAGTGCTGGAGCTGTGTGTGTGTTCGGGGACACTGCGATGCCTCTCTGGTGTTTTCTTGAGTCCCAATTCTCCTTGCCCAAGAGAAGCTGTGGCTGCCCCATCCCTGGAACTGTGGAAGGTTGGACAGGGCTTGGAGCAACCTGAGATAGTGGGAGGTGTCCCTGCCCATGGCAGGAGGCTGGAACGAGATGAGCTTTAAGATCCCTCCCAACCCAAACCATTCGGTGACTCTCTAAAACAGCGCTTGAAGTGGGGACAAGCACACACAGTATTTTTCCTCTTGCAAAGGCAAGGGGTGTTGAGAGGATAAATAAAATTAATTAGTGCCTGAAATAGTAAAGATACCCACCACAATGGGTAACTGCACAATGACTGCAGGTTTCAAGATCTGTCGCAAACTGCTGAAGGAGAAATTAAAATCTATTTTTTTCACCAGCCTTAGCATGGGAAAAGCAAAGCAGGCAGTCACTTTTGAAGAGAAATTAGGAACAAAAGAGAACACATGTGGTAAAATGTTATAATAGTCAGAGCCAGAAGATCCTACTCATTTCCTGTAGGAGGAAAGTCACCAAGAACTGGAAAGGGGAAAGCCCACATGATTAAAAGAAGAACAAGATTGATTTCTCCCTGACTGACAGTGCCTGCATCAACGCTGTTCTGTTCCAAGTGTTCCCAAGGTAGTGCAATCCAGGCAAAGATAAAGCTGCAGGAAGGCAGAGAGAACATCAAAGATTCACTTGCTCATGGAAGAAAGAGGCAGAAAATTAAATCTCAGGTGGCAAGTGAGGTTTCAACCCTTGCTGAGGTTGACCAGAAAGATGACCCTAACCATGAGAGATAAAACAGCAAGTGCAAAACTGAAAGAAAAGGATGTTGTGGGTGTGTTTGACATGTGCCACACGACTCTGGCAGGGTGTTGGGCTCCATTTCCACCTCTGGTCACAAGGTGGGTATGAGTCAAGCAAAGCCACAAGAAAGTTGCTGCATCCTCAAATTTTATGGATAATAAATCCTTTGAAAAAGACGTCGTTCCCCATTTGCTGTTTCTTGTGAACTGACTTTAAAGTTCCAGTGAAGTTTTGGGGGGGTGAAAATAAGCTTATATAGATGTTTGCTTACAGTCAGATAAAAATATGTCAATATTTGCATAAATAATACATGTACTTGACTTGTATATACATCTTTACCCCAAAAGAGACCTCAGAGCCAGGACTGGGACACACACACAGAACCCATTTCCTTGCCAGGCCACAACCTCCTTTGACCACAGACCTCTGACGAAATTTTCTAGGATTGGGACTACATTTTCAGAGGAGGCTTGGCATGTTTTAGGGCCATGAGCTGTCTCAGCACCTCAGTGTGCTGTGTCTCCTGAGAGCCACCTCATGCCCCTGGGACAGGCAGCACCAGCCTCTGCAGCCTTTCCACAGCATCAAAAGGGCCCCTGTTTTTCCATATCATATATAAGGACCTTTCCCCCTATAGATTTCATAGTCCTGCACCTGCTGCAGGCAATAAGACTTTGCTTTCATGAAGAAAAATGGGGTTTTTTTCAAACTCAGCAAATAAGTGCTGTTATAACACATCGGCTCATCAGAGCATTCATGGGATGAACAAGCAGGAGCAGGTTATTCCTCCCATTTCTTTTTCTCAAGGAGAGGATGTTTTTACCTCCTGCTGAAGCTGCTGAGATGGGTTTCTAACGTGCCATATGTTCATGAAGCTGCTGGGAGAGCCCTGTGACCCAGACCTTGCTCCACCAATTAATCCCTCACCTTCCTTCACACCAACAAACTGAGTGGGGTGAGGGAATGGCTCTTTGCCCTGAGGCCAAGCACTCCCTGTCCCAAAACAAGGCTGGCCGTGTCCACACCATTCCCTGGGAATGACTCCTGGTTCCTGCTGTGCCCTTTGCTGTGCCTGGGGATTTTTGGGTCAATGTTAGTTGGCACAGACCAAAACTGGGCCAGGGAACTTGCTGAGAATTTAACACTGCCCAGCAGCACAGACATAGCCTGGGCCTCCCCTCTCCAGGCCAAAGGGTCTTGTTTCCCCTAATTTAATATTTTAATGCCAAGTAGAGCTGAAAAGCTTCCAGTGAAGGAAGATAATGCACCTCCACCCCATCCTGGGATCACAGCCAAAGAGCTTTGCAGAGTCATGGGGGCTCAAACTCTCAGATAAAGGATGCTGCCAGAGAACCCCAATCCCAGAATTAATAAAATAAACCCAGTCCTCCAATGCTCTGTTTTGTGCTGGCCCTGACCCGCTAAAACCTTCCTACCAGCCTGAACCTTTGAAATGAGATTGATGGAGGAAACCTAAAACATGAATCATGACAGGTTCAATGCCTAACAGCATCCCCTGGAGCTGTTTCACACACTGCTATAGAATATTTGGGGATGCAAACTTGAGCATCTCTAACCACCTGTGACCTCCAAGGTTATACAGCAACCTGGCCATGACTCTGATCAACCAGATTTAGCAGTGGCACACCTAATGCAACCTTTAAAGCCATCTCTTCTATCCAAATTCCTTTGTGAGTCTTGCTTTCAGTGTCTCTCTGCCTCATTTTGCTGCCTGCAGAAAGAGGCTCACATCTCCCCTTGCCCTGATTAGAGAGGCACAAAAATAACAATATGGGATTACTGGGGGGTGTAGGAATAGCCTTCTCGGGGTCTGCCCTGTTTCCAAAATCCACAGTCTCCCTGCAGCAAAGTGCCTCTTTTTTCACCCTCTTCAGAGAGCTGCAGCTCAGGGAGGGACATCTGACACCCCATATCAGGGGAGAGGACACAGGAACCCTGGGGGGACTGAGTTTGTGGCACTGGGACATTGGGACATGCTGTGAAGAAATGCTTTTGCACTGAAAATACACCCTGAGATCATTAAGGTGCCTCGTTTCATTTAAAAACTAAAAATATTAATTTCCTGGAGCCTCACATGCCCCCAAGTTTGTAATCTATCCATGCTATGCCTTAGAAATAACACCCAAAAAGCCATGATTGTTCCTTGCACTTAAAGCTGAGTGTTGCAATGTAACAGGGATACAACCATGGCATGGAAAGCCCTTGACTCTCCCAAATGCCCAGGGAGGGACTGGGAGAAGCTGATCCCTCACACCTCCCTTGTGTGTTCCCCCAAGCATCCCGTCTGTGATTTATCACAGTGGTGTATCCCACTGCAACCCCTGCTCACTCCCCATCTATTAAACCTCAAACACCTCTCCAGAGCCACGGATTTCCAAGTCACCCTTTTGAGGGTTCTAACTGTGGGCTTTGTCCCTAATACATTTAATTCTGGATTAGGGTGCGATAAAACCAGCTGTCCCCTCCCAGCTGTGACTGCAGTAAATCTGAGGGATACCTGGGTCATTTGTCAGCAGTGCTTCTAAATTTATTTCCCAGTGACTAAGAAGAACGTGGAACGCTGTCAGACCTTGTTTTGATCTATGTCAAACTTTCATAAACATCCCTCCTTCTGACAGCGACTCTTCTCGGCGAGATCTTCCTGGGCTGAAGCCACTAAAGGAGACTCCACTGACATCGTGGTCTTAGATGGGGCTAATTGAAATGCTTTGCTGAAGTCCAAGGACATAGTGTTTGCTCAAAGGACACGGTTCCCTTCTAGCACTCACTGCCTGCTGATGGACATTATCCACTTACTGGACATTTGTGGAGTGACTGGTGGAAGGAGATGATCCCACCCATCACACACTGGTGGCTCCGTACATTGGGTGAGATGAAGCTGAGCGAGAGCTTCAGCATCTCTCCCAGTATCACAGAATCCCAAAATAGTTTGGGTTGGAAGGAAACTTAAAGATCATCTTGTTCCACCTCCCTGCAGTGGAGGAGCAGCTCCGATCTCTGCTCTGTGGGAGCAGGGACAGGACCCAGGGAATGGCTGGAGCTGTGTCAGGAGAGGTTTGGGATGGATATCATGGAAAGATCCTTCCCCCAGAGGGTGGTGGGCACTGAAAATACTCCCCAGGGCAGTGGGCACAGCCCCAAGGCCACCAGAGCTCCAGGAGTGTTTGGACAAGGTTATGAGGGACCCGATGGGATTGTTGGGGTGTCCTTTGAAAGGCCATGGGTTGGATTTGATGATTCCTGCAGGGAATTCCCTGAGGGTGCCCTGGGACTGCAGAAACTTCATAGCTGGGCAGACCAGTGGGGCCTCCAGGGTCAAGCACAGTCCTACAGCCACCAGGGGAGAGCAGTGGCCCCAGTCCCACCAGTGCAGGACACCCAGCACAGTCTGGTCAGCACAGCCAAGCCATGGGGGACACCCCTGGGCAACTCCAGTGAGTCACTGGACAACCCCAGTGGGGCACCCCTTAGACAGGAACGCCCCTATGGATTTGGACACCATCCCAGGAGGTGACATCAGTCTGGCCAGGGATGTACCCATGGATGAGGACGACACCTCAAGCTGTGACGTCTCGATGGCAGGGATGTCCTCATGGATGAGGACAACGCCTGAGGTGCTGACATCTCACTGGGCAGTGGTGTCCCCATAGATGGGACACCTTCCCAAGGGGTGACACCTCCCTACCCAGTCCCATCAGTCCCACCCACTCTGCCACACCCCATGTCCAAGCCATCAGAGACCCTGTGGTGACTGTAGCAAACAACACTGTGCTGTGTGAGAAGGGGCTGCTCAAAGAGATTCTGGGGCACTTGGAGTGCTCCCTGAGGACCGTGGGGAGCAGCCAGGATGGTCCCAGCAGTGTCCCCATGCCCATGGACCATGGTGGCACCATCAGCCCCTAGCACGAGATCACTTCACTCTGCCTGCCCAGGAAGATGCTCCCCACTGACCACAGTGTCCCCAAGACATCCAAAGCCATCCTGAGCACGGAGCACTGCAACACCATGAGCAGGAAACCTTAGGATCCACAGCAGGATGGGGGGACACACCTGCCACCACCCCAGGGCAGGGTGTCCCTCCATCGGTCTGGAAAGGCGAGGGAAGAAGAGGAAAAAGGACTCTGTGCCAAGAACTGGCAGCAAGTGTGGGGCTCCCACAGGCAGGGCTGGGGCAGGAGGGTGGGATTAGACCTGTTGTGGGATCAGAGGGAGGGAATGAAGGTGTTTTTGGTGAAGATGTAGATGCACATATTGTTGACTGGTATCTTCTGGGTTTCAATTAAAAGATTTTAATCCATAAACTAACTCTGCATGGAATGGGGAAAGGAGTGAAGGGGCCACCAGGAAATGGCACCAGAGTGGATCCACCAAGTCCCAAAGGGCACCAAGCCATCCCCAGGCCTGAGTCACTGCCAGCAAGAGGGCACTCCTGGAAGGTGACTCCTGTGTCCCTTCCCCAGGGAAGGCAGCCCTTTGGGGTGGCAGCCAGGACAGAAAGGTCCCTGCAGGACTCACGGACATGACCCCAGGTCAGAAGCAGCCTGAGCAGATCCTGGGCACCATCCTGCCAGCCTGGAGCTTTAGTAGGATGCTCCACCAGCAACCAGTGACCCCTTCATGTCCACAGTCACCCCAGTGCAACCCCAGACATGCCTGCTCCAGGCTGTAGCTCTGGACAGGGACAATGAGCCACCAGCTCTGCCTGCCCTAAGGAAGAGGGGAAAATGTGCTGGGAACTGTATCCAAGGCCTTGGAGAAGTCCAAGGAGGTGACATCCATAGAC
Organism: Campylorhamphus procurvoides; assembly: GCA_013396655.1. NCBI lineage: Eukaryota > Metazoa > Chordata > Aves > Passeriformes > Dendrocolaptidae > Campylorhamphus > Campylorhamphus procurvoides. The sequence continues at coordinate 40,138 of WBMV01008067.1, forward strand.
CTCTGTGAGGCAACACTTGGAATGTTCTGTCTTGGGATGGAGAGCAAGCAAGTCTGCAGTTGCTGGGTCAAGATCAAAGGGCAGACTGGGAATGGGGACACTGCTGTGGGTGTTTGCTCCAGGTCTCCTGAGCAGGAGCAGGACATGGGTGAGACAGATGTTCTACAGGCATCTTGAAGTAGCCTCAAAGTTCATGTGAAGGACTGGAAGGACTTGAGTGACCCTGAGAGAAGTTACACAGCCAAGCACAAAGAGTCTGAGAGGATCCTGGAAAGCCTTGGTGACAACTTCCTGACACAGGGAGTGGAGCATCTCACAAGGAATGTGTGCTGCTCCACCTCACACTACCAAGGAGAAGACCTTGTTGGAGGTGGGAAGGCTGGGGGCAGCCTTGGTTGTAGAGACCATGGGATTGTGGAGTTCAGGAGCCAGCAAGGAGGAAGAAGAGCAGTCAGTAAGATCAGAACCTCAGGAGAGCTGACCTGAGCCTCTTCAGGGATATTAAGGGATATTCTTCCCATTTCCCCAGGTCCATTTTTGAATTCATGCTGACTTTCTGCATTCCCTAAAACATGGCACAGTTGGTCTTTTATTCCAAAAGCCAAGCTCCTCGTTTCCTTTTGCCCTTCTCCTAATGCCAGGGAATGGGAAATAGCCCCACTTTTATTTTTGATCTCTTGCTACCAAGCCTCACAATCCTCCAACAGGTTCACTGATTTTCAGTCTGGTTTGGACACTTTTCCTTATGATCCCCAGATTCTCTCCAGAACATCCATTGACATCCATGGAATCACTGAGCCCAGAACTGCCAGGAGAGCTCCACAGGTTCAATGGTTCAAGCAGGCAGAGCTTTTCTTGGATATGCCCTCCCCTGCTTTGAACATCTGTCCTTGTTGTCCACAGTGGTCTTTCCATGGAGTGGAAAGCAGAGAAAAACTCTCCACTGTGAGGCCAAGACTGCAAAGTTCACGCAGGGGCACAGAAATTACCCCACCATTGCTTCCAGGATGATGTGCTTGCTCCTTCCCTTGGGAGTTTTTGTAGGATTGTTTGGTTTTATACCAATTTATATCACTCTCAGCAATGTTACCTTCCAACGGATGAGTCCTCAGAATTAGGTGATAACCTTGGGTAACAAGAGTTTTAGTTTGAGTGGCAAATGTTTTTATTCACCCCATGGTTTTTGCAGATGCTCCGTGTTTTCCAAGACTCCTAAATGCTTTGTGTAGGAAGGGATCTTAAAGACCATCTAGTTCCTATCCCCTGCCATGGGCAGAGACAACTGCAATATCCCTGCAAGCCCAAAAATGTGCATCAAAACTGAAAGTTGGTTTTCTCATACAGGGAAGTTCCTGGGAGAAGCTCTCGGGATTATCTTTAAAATCAGGAGATTTGCAATGAAATCACGGGCCGTAGTGACTTCACCTTTCTGCCTGGATAGGACGTTGTGTGTATCTCTTACCCTAAAGGTACAGCAGCAAAATATTTCAAAAAAGAAAATGTATGTAATGTATTCATAATTGCTAATGTGATTGAGAATGTACATTTAAGAAATGTAATGGCATAAACCTGAAGAAATCTAATTCTGAAAGGAAGCTGTCTAAATTTAGAGTGATGTAGTACTAATTAATCCATTTAGCATTCCATGCTGGTTTCAGCCCCAGGAATGACTAAATAGAGGACTGCCCCCAGCTTAGGAGGGGCAAGGAAAATGGAAGAGGTTACATATATATATATATATATATATATGAGGGGTTTTTTTCTGTCAAGTCAAAACAGGTCATCTCTGTGACAGAGGTAATTTTTCCAGGTCGATTTGCAAGATGGAAATGCTTTCTAGCAAAGTGAGGGCTGAACTTGTTGGTTTTCATGGAAGTAAAAGCCCTGTCTACTTCAGTCAGGGGTTTGTTTCCATCGGGCCAGCAAGACAAAGCCCTGAAATTATTGGTGTTATTGAGATTTATATACATTATACAATGGTGTGTGCACATACATCGATCTATAGGTGCACACGCTCCCTGGATTAGAGGAAATCTGCCAAGCCAAACATTCCCATCCAGGCAGTGAGCTTGGGATGGAGAGCTCCAGTTACCTTTCCAGTTCAAAACCTTTTTGTTGTCCTTATATTCCATATGGGAGAGTTTCACACCAAGGCTTCAAGGGAGAGCTGAGATTTTCTCTGCAAAGGTTGGGTCACTGCCTCGGTCTCCAGGTCTAGAAAGGCACGGGCTGTTTTAATTTCCCAAGGAAAGAGGCAGAAAATTCATATGGAATCCTACAATGGTTTGCGTTGGAAGGGACCTTAAATCTTATCTTGTTCCACATCCCTTCCATGGACAAGGACACCTTTCACTAGCCCAGGTTGCTCCAAGCCCCATCTAACCTGGCCTTGGACACTGCCAGGGATGGATCCAGGGGCAGCCACAGCTTCTCTGGGAATTCCAGCCCAGCCCCTCCCCACCCTCCCCCCCAACAACTCCTTCCCAATATCCCAGCCAGCCCTGCCCTCTGGCACTGGGAAGCCATTCCCTGTGTCCTGTCCCTCCAGCCCTTGTTCCCAGTCCCTCTCCAGCTCTCCTGGAGCCCTTTTAGTCCCTGGAAGTGTCTCCAAGGTCTCCCCAGAGCCTTCTCCTCTCATGAGGATGGCATGGAGAAGAGGGATATGGCAAAGTGCCCACACCAAAGCTGCCTCAGAGAGGCTCTGAGCTAATGCTTTCTTCCAGGAACGGCCAGGAATTAGGGATTAACCAGGAACCAGAAGTGTGCCCTGGGGACAAGAGGCCATGAGAATCCTGAGATATATTAGGAAGATCATTGAGCGAAGGTCAGAGAGCTGATCCTGCCCCTCTGCTCGGCCACTTTTGGGATGCTGTGTCCAGTTCTGACTTCCCAGTGCGAGGCAGACACGGAACTCCTGCAGTGGGAGCAGAGAAAGGCTGTGGAGATGAGGGAGGGGACTGGGCATTGGAGGTGAATCCCTTGGGTCTGTTCTGTGGGGTGGGGGGGGACCTTTTCGAGAGGAGCAACACCAAAAGGGAAAGCGCAGGGAGGGAGATGGAGAGGCAGGATGGGTGAGAGTCCCTCAGCCCTCACCCTCACACGGTGAGGGGGAATCGTGAGGGGGCACAGGCAGGGCACAGGGACCCACTGGGTGAGGCTGGACATGCCCCCCATGGGCACTCCCAGCCCAGAAACCCACCATGTCCTGGGCTCACCCCACAGCGTGGACAGCCGGGGACAGGGGGATTCTGCCCCTCTGCCCCCTCAGGTGAGACCCCACCTGCAGAGCTGCCCCCAGCCCTGGGAACAACAGCACAAGGACCTGGAGCTGCTGGAGAGAGTCCAGAGGAGGCCACGGAGATGCTGCAGGGCTGGAGCCCCTCTGCTCTGGAGCCAGGCTGGGAGAGCTGGGGGGCTCACCTGGAGAAGGGAAGGATCCAGGGAGAGCTGAGAGCCCCTTGCAGAGCCCAAAGGGGCTCCAGGAGAGCTGGAGAGGGACTGGGGACAAGGGATGGAGGGACAGGACACAGGGAATGGCTTCCCAGTGCCAGAGGGCAGAAGGGCAGGGTTAGGTTAGAGATTAGGAAGCAATTCTTGGCTGTGAAGGTGGGCAGGCCCTGGCACGGGTTGCCCAGAGAAGCTGTGGCTGCCCCATCCCTGGAAGTGTCCAAGACCAGGGCTTGGAGCAACCTGGGCTAGTGGGAGGTGTCCCTGCCCATGGCAGGGGGGGGAACTGGATGAGCTTTAAAGTCCCTTCCAACCCAAACCATTCCTGGATTTTGTGATTCTATGGAGCATCTCACTTAGGAGGAATGTATGAGGGAGCTGGGCCTGTTTACCCTCACAAGTAAATGACTGAAATGGGATCCTATCAAAGCACACAAATATCTTAAGGGTAAGTGTCATTAGGATGGGACAGGGTCTTTTCCATGGTGCCCAGTGACAGAACAAGGGACAACAGACACAAACTGATTCATGTGAAGTTCCATCTGAATATAAGGAAGAACCTCTTTACTTTGAGGGTGAGACTGTCCAGAGAGGTTATGGAGTCTTTGATCCTTGTGGGTCTCTTCCAGCTCAACATATTCAGTGGTTCTGAGGTTCTGTCTTCTTCTTTGGAGACATTCAAGACCCATCTGGATGCAGTCTTGTGCAACCTACTCTGGTGACCCTGCTCTAACAGGGGGATTGGACTAGGTGGTCTCTAGAAGCCCCTGTTAACTCCAGGTCTTCTCTCAGGCCTTATCCCTCTGAAAATAAAACCAAAACTACAACAAAACCAGCAGCAAATAACCAAAACAAGATCAAGCAAGAAGGAGGAGTCCTTGGGACCATGGGATATAAATAGAGTCAGAAACAAAATCCATTATGAGTCCTGCTCTTGGAATCATGATCAATTCCATGGAAGCAAGACAGCAAGGATGTTCTTGTTGAAATCAGTGGACATCAATGAATTCTTCTCTACTTATTAGCATCAAGTCCCAGCCTTTTTGTGTTTTTTGCCAAATATTCAGCCTGTTGTTCGACTCTTCTTGGTTTTATTCCTTATTTTTAGCCTGTGTTTGCTTTCACCTTTTCCTTCTAAGAAACTTGATAACTGTCTTCAAAAGCTACTTAAAGCCTGAATCAAGAAGTTAATGAAATGTTGAAACCTCACCCAGCTCTTACTCAAACACAGCTTCGTTCTCCGTGAAGGTTGCAGCGAAAAGGCAGGAATTGATAGGATTGAACACTAAAACATCTTCAGTGTGTCTTGTCACGGAGAGCAGCGACTGTGGAGACCCCAGAGACAGAACTGTCACCTGAATTAGAAGCATTTGGTGTCAAGGGACATCACCCTGAGGTATTGGGGACAAGGAAATTTCTCTTCCTGTGTTGGTCAGACATCTCTAGCTGTGGAGCCCTGGTGCAGGTGCACCGAAGGAAGTGGGGAATAGCAATCAGGCTACACTTGAGCTGCCACTGTGGCTCTGTGGGACGTGCCATGCCATGAAATACACTGCATTCTGGGTCTGGGCAAACACTTCCCATGAAAATATCCACTGGGAGGTCCCAGGACTGGGACCATATCAGTCAGTGTGACAGGGAGGTCTCCTGGGGGACTGCAGTGCTGGGATGCTCCCTTGGGCATGGCCCTGTTTATGAGTCTCTAAAAACAAAGAAGCTCCTAAACCCAGAATATAATACATATATATTTACACTCTTTATATAAATGAGGGGTTTTTTTTCACGCTGAGCCCTTGCATCACACCCAGCTTGGCCTTCAGGTGCTGTAAAATGATGTGCCAAGGTTGGCCAAGCTTTGCCACGTGGCAGCAGCTCCGGAATTCACCGTTGCATTTTCCGTGCCCACGTGAAGTCACAGGGAAAAGGGAGCAGCAACTCATGCAGCTCCTTTTGCACGGATTCACTGGAATTACGTAATTACTTTCTTCAAGCTGAAAGTATTTCGAGTGTTTGATTGCCAGTGCTACATAACAATCTGGAGTAATTATATAATTAGCAAGAAATTGCAGCTCCCATTAGGTACTTAGAACAAGTCAAATTTAGGTTTGATTTTTTAAAAAGGTGGGAAGTTGTGCACATGTGGGTTTTTGCATAACGATATGACCTCGAAGAAGTGAGGGAGTCAATTTTATTTTTTTTTCCCTAAATGAACATTTCAGTATTCATTTAGAAAACAGATCAAGCAAGACTCGCTTGAGAGGATTGAGGAATCTAGTAAAATTAGTGTTTAAAAAGTTCATTTGGCTTAATTGTTACCAGAAAGATTGCTAGGATAGGTAATACCGGATTTCAATATCCCTCTGGATGGAAGAAGAATTAGATTAGCTCCAGGGACAGTTTTGTGAAGGAGGAGACCAGAAAATGGCTTAGGTTGGAAGGGACCTTAAGGATCTCATAATTCCAGCTCGTATTGGAGATGGGAGAAAAAACCAGATCATGACTCTTCCCCTCTGTTGGGAGCTGCCCTCTGACACCACGGTGTTATCCAGGGCTGGAAAAAAGGGCTATCGCCTCCGTGCCATATTGCTGATCCTGTTGTTCAAGTGATCAACACTGCAGTCATTAAAGCCATTGGAGCCTTGCCATATATATCAGCCAAATTTCCTCCCGGAGTGAGCTCCCGACTCTCCCGACGAGAAATAATTTAATACAAAAAAAACCAATGTGAGAGAGGGGAGAAAAAATGCCTGTACATTTTCCACCCACATGTGCGAACTGAGGATCCTGCCTAACTAACCTCTTTGGAAGTCTTGAGCGAGGCCCAGGAGATATAATTGATCTGGATTTTTTAAAAGCCGGTGCCAATTTCATCAGAGAGACGCCTCGTGCAGCAAAAACCCACCGGGAGCCAGCATGAAATAATGGAATGGTTAAGTAACTTCTTATGGACAGCAAGGAGAATTTGTAGCAGAAACTGTCGGCATGTCATTGCCGTGCCAGGGCAGGGAAATCAGTGAGAGGATTGATTTGGTTTGGTGGTGAGGCAAAGAAAAGCAAAGGTGCCAGACAAAGGGAGATGGGGCAAGTGGAATATTCCTGTCGAGGCGTCGAGCCTCTGAATGGAAAGAGAGCACTAAAACAATGGGATGGGAGGGGGGAAATGGCTTGAAGTGCGTGTGAGACTGAAAATGTGCCGCAAACTTTGGAAGCTCCGTTGTCACATGGAGAAGTAATTTAATAGTGAGGCAGATAGAGAGCTGAGCCTCAGCGAAGTGCAGGGCTGAGTAGACCTCATCGATTTCCATGGAAGGGAGCAGTGGATGTGGAAAGATCCTTCACTGGGGCCACAAAAATATGGGGACAAGAGCAGAGACCTGTGCCATCCATGTGGTCCCAACCTTTCGCTCATGGACAACCCCCAGCGGTGGGATCGTGTCCAACCAGGACTGGGGTACCTGGGATGGGACACACATTGTCCAGCTGCCTCCTAAGCAGACAAAAAGCGAAGGGGGGAAAGCAATGAGTGATAACAAGGGGCAAGGAAATTTGGTGGTGGGGCTGGCAAAGCGGGGAGTGGGTTTTGGAGATAACCGGTGTCACGGCGCAGCCAATGGAAATCCCTCCGGTGGGGTCTGGCCATTTACACCGCGAGGATCCAGCCCTTTGTTCCCCGCAGACTCCGGGATTAGGGAAAATGAAAAGGATAAAGAACAGACCTCATGAAGCCGCGATTCACCCGAACATTAATGTATGCGCATAAAAGGAGCGGCCACCCGGGCCAGGCTGCGCAGAGAAAAGATGCGAAGGTCATTCAGGAGCAGATGTCACCTTAGCAGAAAACAAAGCAGTAAAATGAACAAGCCTCAATGGACCAAACGCCTTTTCAGGCAGGCTCCAAAATTCGTGTTCCAGTAACAGAAATAAATGTACGGGGGGAAATGTGAGTGTTTGTTTCTTTCTCTCGCAGCAACACAATCACGTCCCCGCGTCTGTGCAGGAGCTACTTGAAATAAAGCTACAACAACGCTTATCTCTTATCAGCACTCGGGATTTGCAATAATGAAAAGATTTGCATAACAAATGCTCCTTCTCCTTCTTCGGGTTGGGATGGAAGTATTAATTTCCCCTACTTTTCTGCTGTATTTTTTAAAAAAATCTATCCACCTCAGAGTCGAAAATACAAACCTCCTCTTCTTTTTAACCACTGCCTAAACCCCTCTCTGTGCTGATTTCTCCTGCTGCGGTTTAGGGATTGAAAGAAATACATTTTTTGCCCTCGTTTATATCCTTACAGGCTCCTCAAGGCTTCTGTGCACTTGCAGGGAAAATGAAGACAAAAGGCCTCGTTCATCCTGTGCGTGGCTCCGTTTTACGCCCGTGTGGCTCTGCTTCTGAGCCAGGGAAGGATCTGCCCCACGTAGTCAATTAATTATGAAGTCAATCAAGAGGTAAATATATGCATTAGCATCGGCGAGGGCTGGAGGGGATCTCTTGTGCTGTATCACAACGTCTTTATGCACATCAGCCTGCTCTGCCCTTTGATCATTTATGCTGCAGCCGTGCCCCCTCCTGAGTGCGCGTGTTCCATCTCCCGAGCTTTGTGCCTCGGTGCTGCTCCAAGGGCTGGGAGATGGAGGGGTATCCAAAGGTTTCCCAGCCATTGCTCGGCCTCCTCTTGCACCAAAGTGGAAAGAAACAGGCTCGGCGGATTTTTGACTCATCCCTTTAGCCCAGCGAGGGTTCTTTCCAACTCAAAAACACAAAAACATGGGACAGGGATCTCCTACAACCAGGACATGTGTGAAATGGGACATAAGTCATGTTAGATCTGGGAAGTTCCCCTGTTCTCCTACAGCCAGGACATGTGTGAAATGGGACATAAGTCATGTTAGATCTGGGAAGTTCCCCTGATCCTCTACAGCCAGGACATGTATGAAATGGGAAGTGAGGTGTATTAGATCTGGGAAGTTCTCCTGTTCTCCTGCAGCCAGGATAAGTGTGAAACGGGACATAAGTCCTGTTAGATCTGGGAAGTTTCCCTGTTCCTCTACAGCCAGGATAAGTGTGAAACAGGACATAAGTCATGTTAGATCTGGGAAGTTCCCCATCCAAGCCAAAGCTGCTCTTGTTGAAGAGGTCACAGTGATACTGGTGCAATGGCCTGAAGTTGTGTCAGGGCAGGCTTAGGTTGGATATTAGGAAAAGGTGCTTCCCCCAAAGGGTGGTTGGCCACCGAGGAGGCTCTCCAGAGAAATGGTCACAACACCAAGGCTGCCAGAGCTCAAGGAGTGTTTGGATGATCCTCTCAAGCACAGGGTGTGACTCTGGGGGATGGTTCTGTGCAGGGGTAAGGGTTGGACTCAATGATCTTTGTGGGTCCCTTCCAACTCAGCAGATTCTGTGATTCTGTGATTATAATTTTTAAGATCATGGAAGAAGTCTTCTTCTGCTTTCAGGGTGGAACAGCTTTCCTAATATCTAAACTAAACCTTATTTCTTCAGCCCTTTTCCCAGGGAACAACCTACAAGGCTCCAGAACAACCTTTCACAAGTCCATGGTCTTCTCCTGCCACATCATTGAATTTTCTGTTTGACAGCAAATAAAAAAAAACTAAATCCATGTTTTTTCTCCCCTTCTTGTTGTCTTTACTCCTGAAGCAGCAAAAAGTACACGAGACATATCAGAGCAAGTGTCATCCCAAGCCCATGAAGGCTGAATTACACCTGTAACTTACTCCAAAATCATAATTTCCCTACCAAATACGATTTTGTTGCCCAAGCCCCTGACTTTATTCCTAAGGATGACCAAGCTGCCTGTATGATTTTGAGCTGTTTTCCACTCCAGGCCACTCAGGAAGAGCCTCCATGAGTTGTCTCTGGAAGGCTCATTAGAATTTGCAGCATGAATATTGTTTCCCAAAGTAATCAGACTCCATCCTGCCATCCCCCCAATATCCGAGATAAAGGCCCTTTCCACGTCAGCCAGAAGTGAGTGTATTCCCCATGTGAACGTGGTAAAGCATCTATTTCTCCCAAAGAGAGGAAATTAAAAATATTCCCATTCTTTCCAGCTCATTGTGCTGGAACAGTCCATATTAATGATATCCATAGGTCAAAAAGGAAGAGGGGGGATGATTCCTCATTCATGGACGTTATGGAGACCATTTAACAGGCCCTTTATTCATTTCTTTTTCTTCATTTAGGACACTCATGTGTGCCATCTTTTATTTCAGGGCACTGGGCTTTTTAATTAGGACATAGGCTTTGGAACAAGCACATTTAAGAATTGCTAAAGGAATTAAACTAAAACAGCAAGGAATTAAAAATGTATATGATTTTCCTGACCCCTGCTCCAAATAATGTTGAGATTGTTGGGTCATCAGCATCACTTTTTTTAACTTTAAATAGAAGGAACTTTATTCTTGCCATTAATAGGGTGGTGAAACTCTGCAAAATAACAAACAATTCTCAGGTTTCAAAATCCCACGCTCAGTTAAAGCCTAATTTAGTCCAATATCCAGCAGCTGCTCTGCCATGGCAATGCCCATGACTGACTTCCACATTCCTAACTTTTAGGGGAAGGAAAAGTCAGGTATTCCATCTTGGTTCTGGCTGTTTGGTCATACAAGACATGATGCCTGTCCTGCTCAATTTCTCCTCTTGACAGTGAAGTGCTGAAGAAAAAGCAGGAACAAAACCGATCAGCACTAAAATTTAACGCTGGAGGATTCAGGTTTTGTGTCTCTCTTTCAGAGGAGGAATGACAGTGACAGGGGAATTGAGCTGGTTTTCTTGCCCAGGGATGGGTGACAAGTACAGAGAAGTTATGGAGACTGTAAGGATCTTCTGGGAGAAGTCTTCAGAGTAGACTCACAGAATCATTTAGGTTGGGAAAGACCTCTAGGACTGAGTCCAACTGTTAACCCAGTTGTTAACCACTAAACCATATCCCCAAATGCTACATCCACATGACTCTTGAGTACTTCCAGAGGTGGTTGCAGTCATGAACTCTCAGCCCTTGGACATTTTCAAGGCCCAACCAGATGATCAGCCTGACTTTAACCCAGGAGTGTCCTTGCTTTGGAGAGGAGATTAAGCCAAAGACTTCCAAAGGCCCCTTCCAGCTTAAATCCTCCTCCAGTCCAATAAGACAACACCTTGTTGGTAATTTTTCACCTCCAGTCCAATAAGACAACACCTTGTTGGTAATTTTTCACCTCCAGTCCAATAAGACAACAACTTGTCGGCAATTTCTCTTTTTTGGCTTGCACTCCTCATGCTCCGAACTGTTCCCATCTTCAAATAGGGGTCTGGTACTCGCTGATGACCTCGAATATCCCACTTCACTCCCTCCTTCATCCAACTTTCCTCCATACTCCATGTCTCCAGTCTCCATCTGCAGCATGGAGCATTGCTCTGTCTGCAAAAGGCAGCTGTGAGATTAATTCATTAGAGATCAACGGGTCCCGAATTCAGTGCTAATAAGGGCTGTAAGACAGACAAAATACAGGGTGGGGGAAAAAAAAAAGCTGACAAGATTTTGATATCTGGTCTAGTTGCCTGGATACTCTCCTGGCACGGCAAACCCATGCGCCACCACCACCGTCACATGGTGCGAGCTCAGAAGTTGATTCACTTCAAGGCAGGAGGAATAAACAGCAAATAAAATGTCTTCGGTGCTTATTTCAGGGCCGACACATTAGCAGTTCCAAACTGCTCGAGACCTTTCTCTTTCACACCCGAAGGTACCTTGGCTGATGCAGAGGAGCAAAATTGTCTTTTTGCCACGAGCCTTGGGCTTGGAGCAGCCTATGGGTGCGTTGTGTCGGGAGCAGGATTTTGGGAAGGGGAGTGTGTTAGACAGTCAGGATCTGCAGCCTACTTCCATATGGCCACATTAATTTCACAGCTTCGCCAGCAGCTCTGCGCAGAGGAAGACGATGCACCTCCCACCCTCGCTGTGGGGGAGAAGTTGTGCTCCTGCCAAGCAGTTTGCGCAGGACAATAAATCCACGCCTTGTCCCCTCCATGAACGACTTCAGGTGGGGCTGCTTCTCCAAACTGAAGTGTCAGGGCAGCCCCTCAGAAACCTTGTAAGAGCCCAGAGAGTTTCCTCTTCCTGGGCCACTGCAAGAAAAATGAAGTGAAGTAACTTCCCTTTGGTGAGGAAGGAGGCAAAGTGTAACTGTGGTTCTTCAAAAGCTTGATGTGCTGCCATGGGAGTCTAGAGAATACAGGGGGGTCCTTTGAAAGGCATTAAGGGCTTTATTGCACCACCAAGAAAAGTAAATGTGGATCAGACTTTAAGATGGTCCTCTCATGACAAGAAATGGACTAAATGCTGTGGAGCACCACCGTGGTGGAGGATCACTGCCAGCTGTATGTCAGTGCAAGCCTGGGTCATCCAAGGAGAGACACCGACATGTCGCATCCCATGAAGTTCTGGGGTTTGGAAGGATCTCCAACTGGGATTCATTTAAAGTTAGGAAAGTCTTTCAGAAAGTGAGTTGTTGGCACAGCACGTTCCCCCTGGCAGTCTGGTGCTGTGGGCACTTCTCTGTGAAGGAATTGCTTCTTCACCATCTTTTTTTCTCACATTTTGTTCTGCTGGGATTTCTCGGTGCGAAGTTTGATTCCCACCAGCTCCAAAGTTAAAGCTTCAGCTTGGAGGTTTAAAGTTCTGGGATTCACAGTCAATGGAAGTGTCCTGACCCAGTCTCTCCCTCTTTGTGGCTGGACAAGAGAGGTCAGAAACAGGAATTTGTAACAAAATTGGTTTATTTATGGGATTTGTTGGATGGGATCCTGAGCAACCTGATCTAGTGAGCAACATCCCTGCACGGGGGTGAAACAAGATGAGCCTAAAGATCCCCTCCAAACCCAAACCATTCTGGGATTCTCTGATTGCAAAGATCCTTCCAGAAGACTTTGTGAAGATGACATTTCCTCTTGGCTCAAAAGTGAAGACCCCGCAAAGATGTGCCAATTAATCCCAGCACAGGAAGGGGTCAGAGCCCATAAATATGATGCTGCAGGAAGGATTTTGATTAATTTAATAAGGTTTAAGGGAGGGAGGAAGGAGGGAGGGAGGGAAGAAGGGAGGAAGGGAGGATGGAAGGGAGGACAGAAGGAAGGACAGAAGGAAGGAAGGAAGGAAGGAAGGAAGGAAGGAAGGAAGGAAGGGAAACTAAACCCCAAGTTTCAGCCTCTGAAGGTAAACTCTCATTTACATTAATCTTCCTCAGTGCAAATTAAATCTTGTTTAAGCAACAGAAAAAAGCAAAAGGCAACTACTCCTTCAATAAGTTTACTATTTAAACCAGGAGGAGCTGCTCATCTTAAAGAGTCTGGGTTGTCATGAACAGAGATAGCAATTAATTTTCTGGAAGACTGCTTGATAATAAAGGCCAAATCAGTCCTGGCACTTGATCATGCTGGACAATGTGCTGGTGTTATTAAAAGGCCAATTACCATCAGTTTGTGTTCCAGATGACAGCAGAGTACAGCGGGAATGAGCAGGAATGGAAAAAGTGGAGAGCACCAGGGAATCCTAACAGTAGGACAAACATATTTGTGCACCCATCGGATTAGGTACAGACCCCACCCAAGTAATCCTTCAGCCAAAAAGGTTTGGATTCAAAGGTTTACAGAAACTTCCGTGGAAAGAGAGGAATTTCATCCTCACCTACTGATGGGTGCCTGGCTCCTTGCTCTGAAATATTTAACAGAGGTCAGCTTCAATCACATAAGATAACTCGGGTATTCCTAAATTAAAATCCTAAAGAAAATAGAATATTTGCTCTTGACCTCCACCTGGAAGATAAAATGGGAACAATAAAAGAAATGAAATGTTGTGATAGACTTGATTTGGTCTCTCTGGGGGGAAAAGGAAGATTCCCATCATTGGTTTCAGTAGGAACTGTTATAGAGGTAGCATATCAAAGAGGTAGAATATCAAAGATGTTTTCCAGTTTAAAGATCCCTTTTGGACAAACCACACTTTCTAAACTCCTAAACCTTTGTGAGTACGTAAGGAGTGCACTGTGTTGGCTGGATCCACATCCTTCCAGGACAGCTGCTCTTCTGAGAAAAAAGAGAGAGTTTGTCATTTTGTTGGTCTCTATTTGGTGGACATTCCTTCTCTCAAGTCCTGGCTGCAGGACATTGGGGTCTGCAGCCTCCAGCTTACACCAAATGTCTGGGCTGAAATGGCCCTGGGTAGGTGGAGGAGGTGTCAAGCTTGGCTTGGAACCATTTGTGATCATTTGTGGTGCCATCACACCTTTTACTTATCAGAACTGACTCCAATGCTCTGACTTGAATAATGATGGTCTCTCCTAGAACTTTTCCATGAGACTTGGACTCAGTTTGGTGCCCTAAGGAAGGGGGTCTTCATCATCAGCATGTGAGATCCCATCTTATGGCTGTTCCTGAACAATTCCCCACCATGAGTGGTCAAAAGAAAAAGCCATGTGGAGAAGGTGGGGAGAGCTGTATTTTAGCCCTGAGGCAACAGTGACCATACAGTCATGGAATCACAGAGCCACAGAATACCCTGAAGCTGGAAGGAACCCACAAGGATCATCGAAGTCTGGCTCCTGGCCCTGCACAGGACAACCCCAAGAGTCCCACCACATGCCTGCCGTGTTGTGTCACATCACTTTCTGAGTCCCTTGCTCATGCCATTGATGCAGGATGAGTTCAAGGTCCAGCAGCTATGAGAGGACAACCCAAGGACCACGAGTGATACCTCCCAGAAAGACCAGCNAAGACCATCTCCTGTCCCATGGCAGGGACACCTTCCACTAGACCAGGTTGCTCCAAGCCCTGTCCAAACTGGCCTTGATGACACTAAGGATGGTTATTCTTCCAGTTATCTGTTAATTTTGATTCATTGCCATGCCACAAGATCCACAGAGCAGGACACGTTCAACGAAGTGCAGCAAAGTTGAGCAACCTCAGGTTTTTTTTGGACTTCTTTCCAATGAATGGGGAAAAAAATAATGAACAGTATCTCCACCCCTACCATGAAGGACTTGACCTCTGCAAGCCCCATATCACCAAACAGCACGAGCTGCATTTCTCTCTTTCCCCATCACCAGGTTTCCAAGGAGTTAAAACCCTTCAGAGCCCACCTAGTCCCACCTCAGCTGACTCACAATCACAGAGGAACGTCATGGTTTGAGGTTTGGAGTCCATCTCATTGCACTGGCATTGGTGCCACACCAACCAGCAAAACCACCCTGCCAGAGCAACACTTTGCACCCACTTGGCAGTCTCTTGGAGCAGGTAGAAATGAGGCCACCAGGTGGGACATGGGTCAGGTTGGCAACGTGCAGAGATGCTTCTCTTTTACTATCTGGTATTTCCAGTCTCCACATAAAAAAGGGATTTCTTTTCTCCTTCCAAAGGAAGATATATCCGACAAGAGGCTGTTCTATAGAGCAGCAAATAAATAACTTCTGATTGTCATTAATTGACTGGCAGAGAAAAATAAACCATCAATAATAATCATCAATAAATCATCAATAATAACCATCAACAATAACAGCTCCATGCTGCCTTTCACTTGAACTTCCCCTGAGTGAAAAAAGCTCCACAGCCTCTCCTNGCCATGAAGGACTTGACCTCTACAAACCCCATATCCCCACACAGAACAAGCTGCACTTCTCCCCTTCCCCATCCCCAGGTTTCCAAGGAGTTAAAGCCCTTCAGAGCCCACCTTGTCCCACCTCAGCTGACTCACAATCACAGAGGAACGTCATGGTTTGAGGTTTGGAGTCCATCTCATTGCACTGGCATTGGTGCCACACCAACCAGCAAAACCACCCTGCCAGAGCAACACTTTGCACCCACTTGGCAGTCTCTTGGAGCAGGTAGAAATGAGGCCACCAGGTGGGACATGGGTCAGGTTGGCAACGTGCAGAGATGCTTCTCTTTTACTATCTGGTATTTCCAGTCTCCACATAAAAAAGGGAGTTCTTTTCTCCTTCCCAAGGAAGATATATCCTACAAGAGGCTCTTCCATAGAGCAGCAAATAAATAACTTCTGATTGTCATTAATTGACTGGCAGAGAAAAATAAACCATCAATAATAATCATCAATAAATCATCAATAATAACCATCAACAATAACAGCTCCATGCTGCCTTTCACTTGAACTTCCCCTGAGTGAAAAAAGCTCCACAGCCTCTCCTAAGCCAGGTGGGAAGCACAGTAGGAGAGGTGGGAAGGAAATCATTTCCTGAGGTTACCTGATCAATCAAGATATGGTTTCATCTCCCTGGATTGTGTCCCATCCTCCTGCTGTCAGGATGGGACCCAGCGTGGAAATCAGGGCTGTCTTTGCTTGGGGCTGGGGTGGACTGAGGAAGGTCCCCCTGATGTGGGAAAGAATCTTCATGCTGAGGGTTTTTTCCCTGCTTTTCCCTAATGCTCAGACTGATCTTACAGTGGAAAAGAGTCATCCAAGCTTCTCATCTCCTCTGCATCTCTCTTCACCCAAAGTCCCTCTGCAGAAGCAGCACTTCCTTGCAGGATGCCCTAAAAAGACATATTTTTACTCAGAAATTCCTGTAGCGTGCACAGCCCAGATACAGCAGCTCCAGGATGCCACACGGCTCTGGAAAGCCCAGCTGAGCACTGCCCCAGTTTGGGAGACCTCATTGTGCTGGGCTGAAGGTGTTGGGCTCACTGGGAGCACTGTGGTGGCAGCACAGAGAGGGGCATCAGCTGCTCGCGGCATGCCAGGGCTCAACGTGCCGAAAGTGGAGGCCGAGCTGCTGCCGCCCTCTGGGAGAGCCGTCAAAACATCTGTGATATTTGGGACCGTTCCAGGGCGAGGGAATCAGAAGTGGATCCTGGAAATCTGCCTATTATCCTAATGAGGATGTTTCCGTGGCGTGGCAGCCCCTCCGCGCACGAGAAGGGGAGGCTGGAGCAGGGGGGGAAAGGTTGGTCCAAGTGACCTTCTGCTTCCCCAAAGGGTGGCCCAGCACAAGGGCATTCCTGTCCTTCCCATAAGGATCACTTCCCGGCTCGTGTCATGTGTTATTGCCTGTGTAACTTCGGCTCCCAGGAGTGTTTTCCCATTAGGAAAAGGGGAGAAAAAAAAAGAAATCAAAGCTTTGCACGGGCTTTTAAGCAAACAAAATGTGGAACATGTGTGCACACAAGATTTCACACCCACGCACAATTTCCCCTTCTAACGCCGCAAATGGCTCGTGCATGAGGACCTGGCATAGTGCGACGGCCCAGCCTTCCAGGAGCTGGGAAAAACCAGAGGAAAAGATGGGAAAAACTCCACTTACTGTTTCAGCATGTAAGTTTTCAGCAATAAAACCCAACCCCAAGCCCTGTTTTAGCTGCTGTTTGATCAAGTGGAAAACCCGTCAGCGTTCCCTTCCTGCGCACCGCCACAGGGGTGCTGTAAAGCAAATAAAAATTGGGAATAATAATAACTCATCTGGGATGGCAGAGCGATTTTATTTAGCATTTATTGCCATCAGTCACTCCATGGTTGCTAAAGCCTTCGAGACTCCCAGGTGGGTGAGGAGGACTTGGGGTTGCAGTCATAGCCTGGATTGGAGGGCAACAGCTGGAGGAAGATACTGGATCATGACTAAAAGTCATCAAAGACTTTAGGAATGACAGCGGAGAAGAAAAGTCCCGCTACTCCTAAGGTTTTGGGGAAAAAAAATAAAAAGTAAGTGAAACCCACCATTTTTTTGTGCCTGTCCAACAATGGGCACTTTACAACCTTTTCTGAATCCTAAAACTATTCCACTGTGAGAGCGGTTTATTCCCATGGTCTTTTTTGTCAGTGGTTTTTCACTGAAATATACATAGAATTTGGATCAAATATTAGATATTAGAAAGAAATTCTTCACTATGAGGGTGGTGAAACAGGTTGGGGAGAGAAGCTGTGGCTGCCCCATCCCTGGAAGTGTCCAAGGTCAGGTTGGACAGGACTTGGAGCAACCTGGACTAGTGGAAGGTGTCCCTGCCCATGGCAGGGGGTGGAACTAGATGATCTTTCAGGTCTCTTCCAACTCCAACCATTCGGGAATTCCATGAAAATTGCCTCAAGGCAAACCCACCCGCAGGAAACAACATAAAACAAACTCCTGGCCAGAAATCACGTGTGCACCTCCCTCTTTTTCCCCTCAAAGCCCGTTCCTCCTCCCTTCATTGAGTGTCCGAGTGCCTCCTCCCCAAAGCATCGGGAACACAAATGTGGGCCACGTGCTCTGCTTCATTAAAAATTATGCTAATGGGAGGCATCATTTAAATTGCTAATAGGGTTGGCTGTTTCTAGTAAGACATGACAAACTGTCTGGAAGGAATTTTTTGCATTTTTAAAGATCCCCTTTTATTCCCAAAGGGAAGCAAGTTGTTTCCGAGGGGAAAATATATATATGTATTTATACATACACATGAGCACGCACACAAACACACACAGAAATACAGCTTTTCCCCTCCTCTAAACTCAAGTGCTACGAAACAGCTTTTCCTTTGGGGCTCCTGGCACAGGGTTGAACCCATTTTTGCCACGGTGGCTTTGGGAAAGGGGTGGTTTGGTGATGCTGGAGCAGGAGCTGCCGGGAGGGTGGTGCTTCATCACCCCGACCACCTCGCCACGCTCCACACGCACCGACTCCTGCCGCAGATTAGCAGCTGCTCTTTGCAAGGAATGCTGATGAGCAGCAGGCAAGGGAGGCAAAAGCCACAGGGATGGATGAAAGATGAAGCCAGAAGAGCAACCAGGACTTCTGCTCCCCTCCTGGGACCAGATTGTCTTGGAATAAGTTGTTTTTATAATGCCTCGCTATGTCCACCGTGTGGACGTTTGCCCATCCCATGCTTGGGCATAGTTTGGAGGTGCTTGAATCCCACCGAGGGGTATCTGCATCCCAGCAAGGGGTATCTGCATCCCACCAAGAGGTATTTGCATCCCACCAAGGGGTATCTGCATCCCACCAAGGGGTATCTGCATCCCACCAAGAGGTATCTGCATCCCACCAAGAGGTATCTACATCCCACCAAGGGGTATTTGCATCCCACCAAGGGATATTTGCTCCACTCAGCTGTCATTAGAGGGCAAACCTGACCCCTGGAAGCACTCAGGGAACCCATTCCGAAGTGGTGGTGTGTCTGGATTGTGCCAGTGGGAGGGGGGACAGATGGCAGGATGGGCACTGGGGACAGCCCCAGTAACACCATCAATCTGCCAGAGGGAAAGGGCTTCCAAGAGGGAGCAAAAGAGGACAGAGAAGTATTGAGAGGTGAAGCCAGGAGGGAATGTCAGCTGAGGAGCACTGGCAGCTGCCAGGGGAACGCAGCTGAGTTTCTCCAAGGGATCTGGGCATCTTCCACAAACTTCCCAGCAGCCCTCCAGCTGGGAGCATCTCCACATGGTGTTCCAGCACTGACATCAATGACCAGACAGAATGTGCTGTTTGCATCCACAGAATAATAATTTTATTTCTTTTTCTTTGTCAAAACCTGAATCAGCCCCCACCTGGGTCAGGCTCCCCAGCAGCAGCTCACAAATAGGCACAGCTGAAATGCTGCTGTTGGTTGTCACATCGTCATTTCAGTGCTTACTTAATAAATTTAGGCTGTGATAGGGTTGTCACTTGAAAATTTCAGTGGTTATTAATAAATTTAAGCTGTGATGGGGATAGCCATGGGTTGATTTTTAATTTTAGATGGCTTTCTCTTGAAGGCATTTGCGTTGAGCATGTCTGGATCTGTGGTGGTTCCTTTTAACCCTTCAGTTTTACCTGCCTGGACTTACAGCTATGTAATAAAAGCAGAAAGAGCCTAAATATGTGGGTTTTCCCTGTGTTTCAAGCTGTCCATGAAGGTCTGAGAAATGCACCTTAGCCCAGATAACTTCACTTGAGGTCTGTTTGGGTATTTCAGCAGAAATGGGGGCAGAGAGATCCACCACAGCCCTGAGCTGATCCGAACTGGGCAGGGGGCCTGGCTATGGATGAGCCAGCACAGCCAGAGGAGGTGGCTGTGTCCCACTCCTACCCGGGCTGCCACATGCCCTGGAGCTGATGTTATCTCAGGAGTGCAGGCAAAGTGAAGATCACGCCCTCAGACATTGAATTGCTTTTTTTCTGCTCCAGTCTCACTTCTAACACCAGCTCCCATCCATCCCCTCACTCTCCTCTGTCCCTCTCCCAGCCCTGGCACAATATACATCATTTCCAATGTGACAACCACAAGGCTGAGGTTTTCTGTTATTTCATCTCACCTAAACCGCTTCTTGGCCTTTCCATCTTGGTATTTTCACCATTTCTTTTTGCTTTTCCCCATTTACCATCCTTGCTCGACGCTCCAAGATCCACAGCCAGGAGTCACAAACTGTCATGGGAAAATCCAAATCAAAAAAACCAGCAAAACAACAAACCCAAAGGCAGGGAAGGCCAGCAGGCAATAAACCTGTGCTGCCCTTAGCAATGAAGGACATCCTGGCTTATTCTGTCTTGGATGGAATATGATTATGTCTGGCATTCGATGGGCAGAAAAGCTGCTCGACAACCAGGCAACCACTAAATTCAATTTCGAGACTCCAATAGCAACTTTCTCCCAGCACAGCATTAGAAAATACAGCCCAAGCCCATGATAAAATAAATGCACAACAGCACTGGAGGATGCTGCTCTAATAACAAGCTGGGAGGGCAGGATGTTTGTCCTGGGGAGATCAGCAGTGCCAGGGTGTGTCCTGTGGCCCCAGCATGGCTGAGGTTACATGGCCACATCCACACTGCCCCTGAACAGGGTGGTTGCACCCAGAAAAACTGTGAAGAACAATCTCTAATCTGTGCTAATCCTGGTTTGGGGACTATTCCATCGAGTCATCGAATCACAGAATGGTTTGGGTTGGAAGGGACCTTTAGAGGTCATCTAGTCCAACACCCTGACATGGGCAGGGATGTCCTCAGATCAGCCTTAGTTCAGCACGACTTATCCCAGGTCAAAAGCATTCCAGGGTCACTCTGCCCATGACTGCTGGGCTCCAAAACACTTTAAATGCACGGCTTCTGGCACACCCTACTGGAAGATGAATATTGGTCCCCAAGGATGAGAGGTTTGGGTCTAACATCCAGTTTGTAAATAATGGCCTGAAGCAGAAGACAATGGAAACAGAGCTTGGAGAAGATGATCCTTGAATAATATCGACCAGCTTAGGGCATTATCCCATGGGACTCTACCAAGAAGATCCCTGAAAACACCAAAGTCTGCTCTCCTAAAGCCCATGGTCATGCATTTGTTCTGTGCCCTCCTCCCTGAGGATCTGCAACTCCACTATTTCATGGGCAGAGCAGCCCGGGCTGCCCTTGAGCTTCACACTCCCCACCAGCCCCTCCATGTTGGTGAGAACAAGGTCTAGCATGGCACTTCTCCTCCTTGGCTCCTCTATCGCTTGGAGGAAGAAGTTATCCTCCAAACCACCTGGACAGCTTCTGCCCTGCTGGGTTGTCCCTCCAAGAGATGTTACAGAATCACAGAATCAACCAGGTCGGAAAAGACCTTTGAGATCATCGAGTTCAGCCTATGTTGGGGTGATTAAAGCCTCCCATGAGGACCAGACCTTCTGACCATGAGGCTGTTCATGCCTACAGAGAGAGAGTCATCCATTCAGTCTTCCTGGCTGGACAAGGTGTAGCATCCCCTCACTGTGTCACCTTTAGTCCTGACTCCTCACCCATCTCCTGGCAGAGCTCCATGCACTCCAGCTGGTCCTAGAGGACAACATCAGCTCCTTGTCACCCCTGCCCACCCTTCCCAAAGAGCCTGTGTCCCTCTGTTCCAACTCCCCAGTCACAGGAGCCACCCCACCCTGTCTCCGTGATGCCACTGACGCCTTCAGGTGTGTGCACCTCTCTGACTCCTCCCTTTTATTCCCTGTAGGGTTGAAGATGGGCCCCAGTGAAGGTGATTTCCTGGCTGGAGGGGGTGGAATTCCTTTGTGCTGCTCTCCAGGTGCTCTCCTGCTCTCCTGTGACCCCTCTCCAGGCTCTGAGCATCTCCTGCTGGCCCTTGGCATCAAACTGGTGGCAGTGGGATGGATCCAGATTGCCCCCAGGTAGGTTATACATTAATGCTGGTGCTGATAACATGATACACACTTCACTAAACAGGTAAAAGTGCTTTACTTGCCACATTTCAAGGGAATTTAATGAAGAAATGGGGGTGGTTTTATATGAAGAGAATATTAGGGAAGATCTGGTAGCCAATGTTTCTCCTGAGGAAAAAAGTGAAGTGTCAGAACCACCTTTAGGATTCGAAACAGGAGCATTGTGTGGATGGGAACATGGTGTTCAGCCCTCTAAAACAGGTCAGAAAGATCCTCTGCTGCACCCAGAGGTGGAATAAAACAACACAATCTTTCCAGGGGGGAATGGTACTCGGAATTTTATAAGAATGAGCTTGAAAGGATTCCATCAACTTCAGTTTAATTTCAGAGTTCTTTCTGACGTTGGATTGTGCCAGAAGGAATCCATGCCAAGAGTAGGTCTCAAAAGAGTGGCTCTATATTTAAGAAAAAAACAAAAAAAAATGTAGTCCTTCAAGAGGGTTTTTAAAAACATTAAGAAATGCAAATCTGCTCCGCTCCTCTTCTCTTCTGGTTTGCCATATTGATATTTGGGATGTGCTTGAAGCATAAGGCAGGACAAGGGGAATGGACTTCACCCTCTGGAATCCAGCAGAGCCACTGGCTGTGGAGGTTGGCACTGTCCCTCAGGCCACCCCAGCAGCTGGAGACCCACGGGGTGCACAAATCCCTTTTTCCTTGCCATAAACACAGCCAGGATAGAGGGTGTCACTGGGATGTCCTCTGGGCAGGCAAGAAATCCCCTGCTCCTAATTTTGGATACCTTCAGGACATCCAGAGGTGGGAGTCAGCAGGTCAGGAGCTTCCTCTTGGAGCTCTCTTCCCTCCAACTCACCTTTCTGAAGGCATTCTTAGGAAGGATGTCAATGTTTCAATGTTTGCTTGCAGATCTCTCTCTTCAGGAGGGCCTTTTATCCCCAAAAGCAACGGAGCAGCTTCTATTCAGAAGCAGATTGAGGCTCATGTGTTGTATTTGTGGGAATCTGAATGGTATGAGCTAAAAAAACATGAAATTTGGGTCTAGACAGAGGACTCCATGTCTCTACAGAAGGCTGACTTAGGCTTTGTTTGGCTGCATTTATTTTCAGGGCATGTCAGAAACGCTCAAAGACAGAATTGCAAAGACATTTTAAAAGGAAGGAAACAAAAAAAAAAAGAAATTACATAATTCTATATAATTTTTCAATTGGTCTTCTAGGGCTTCTCTACCAAAAAAAAAGAAACAACCCCACATTGATTTAGGAGGTTTATTAAATGCAGTTTCCCTTTCTCTTTTTCCTCAGTCTACTCACTGAAGAATAAGTTTTTACCAAGACAAGTATTTTCTGGGGAAATTTGCCTCAAGTCGGGTAAGACACACATTTCTTATCCAGTCCAGTGCTTGTGGCTAAAACACAACCATGAGAGAATGAAAATTCACACCTTTGAGGTTATCCCCTATATTATCTTATTCTATAATCTTATTAGATATTATATTATCTCATGAGAGGGGCTGGGGAAAAGGGATTTCCTACCCAGTTTATTGGGGAAAGGTATTTCCCACCCAGTTTATTGAGGGGAAGAAACACATTGACAGATCAATTTCTCAGAAAGGTAAAGAGAAGGAACAGACTGAACTGGGGCCACACTCTGAGGAATATTTTTGGGGCTGGACCTTGCTGTCACACCAGGGGGGGCATTTTGGCGTGAGGAAACTGAGAGGAGCTGAGACAACCCTCCCTCCACAACTCCAGGCTGCCAAAGGGAAGAGAAGTGGCCTGAAATCCTCTATTTTTGTCCCCACATCTGCCCATGCTCCCAGACCCAGGAGCTCTGGACCACGTTGGTACCAGTGTAAGGCATCATTTGGTGTCCAGGTGAGGATGGGATGTCCCACAGCACAGGGATGGTTCCTGTGGGTGAGGAGGGTGTCTCCAGACTGCCCTGGAGAACTTAACCAACCCCAGGCGTGTGTGACACGTGGCACTGCTCATCCCCAGCTCCAAGTGCCCTCCCAGCTTCCTTTTTTTGCTGGATCTCCCCCTAATCCTTCCTCCAGATACCTCTCCTAATCTCTGCAAGCCTTTCCCCCCATTGGTTGGCACCGTTTAATCCTATTACGGAGATTTCTATTTTAGAAGTTTGGGTGGATGATGCTCCCAGTCCTGCCTGGTGTTCCTGAGGTTTGCTGGGGAAATCACCGAGCCCTCGGCAGCTCCAGCAGCATTTCCTTCGGGGTGATGCATGGAAACACCATTTCTGAAATAAACCCTAAACCCACAGCTCTTCTCTAGCCCTTTCCCAGCACAGTCACCCACAGGGCTTGTCTTTAGACACCACTGGGGGAAATCAGGGAAGGATTTCACACTGCCCAGTCATTTTAAGTCTGGTTTCCATTGTTGTTGAGATGGGAAATAATTAATTATAAATATTCACTGATCTCAAAACACATCCTGAGCTGTTAATACTTTTTGGGTTAGATGCGAGTTTTGGGGTTTGCCCAATCCCCACTGCATCAGCCTTCCCCCAAAATGGAAGGGGGCCCGGGCAAAGCTCAGTCACATCAGTCATGTAGGTTGTGTGTAGGTGAAAAAGAGATGATTCTCCTTTGAAAAGCAGACTCCAAATCTCACTTATTCCTGCAGCCTTTATGGGTCACAAGGCAGAAAAGCAGGAGACATCTTCTATACCCACTTCTTCTGACTTAACCCCAAATTTGGGCACCTCTTCACCCTCTGAGCAGCTGGGGACAGTTTATTCACTGCTGAAATAACACACACAAAGGCCCTTGCAAAGGTCTCTGTAGGCACAAATCTCACCCAGGTGAGGTTGGTTTGGAGACAAGAAGTTTGGCCCTCCTCGTTATCAACCACTTCTGTTTCCCACACTTGATGATGAATAATTCTCAAGCCCCAAAATTTCATCTCAAAAAAAAAAGAAATCCATATTTGGAGGCAAAAGGATTCAAATGAAATGAAATGCTGTCACGTCCCCTGCAAATTCGCTCCCAAAAAGCCACTGGTACCTCCCAGCTCTGCGTGCAACAAGAGTGAAACATCAACTGCTCGGATTTCCCTGTGTGTTTTTTCAGCCAACAGGTGACCTAAAATGCAGAAATAAACCCCAAAGTACTCTCTGAATTTTCCTCCCACACTGGCTAATTTTCTGCTGACGTTGCTTACTTTTTCAGATTAGTGATACTGAAAATAGTAAAACTTCTAATCACATAATCCAAACGAGACAGGTTTCAGCTCCTCTCGCTGTAGATTTACCTTCTGATCTCTTCCTAGAACCTGACTTTTAACTAGGTTGTTTGCAAGAGGATGATTTCCTGATTCAAATACTTGGTTTGGTGCTGATTTGGGCTCACAGTGGTGTTCTCTCATTATCTGAATCCTCCTGACCTGGAGAATTCTCCCAGGAGAATTTCTTCCTAAAGCAACACTGATGTTTTTCCAAGATAACATAAACCAGAGCAAACGTGGGTGAAACCCCCTGGTGAGACTTCAGCCAGTCCTGCCCTGTCAGAGCCATCCCCAGTCATCCCATACCCATAACCCAACACCAGTCCTGCCCTGTCAGAGCCATCCCCAGGCATCCCATACCCATAACCCAACACCAGTCCTCTCCCACTGCTGGAAAACCAAAGCAAGGATAGGAACTTTCTCCTTCAAGTGTGACCATCACGTACAAAGCTCCTCCAGGTGCCTCCAGGAGCCAGGAACTTTCCATGCAGCTCAGCGACACGAGCTGTCCTTCCATGCAGGGCCATCAGCTTAAAAATAGGTTGAATATTTAAGTGGTCCAATCAGGTTATAAATATTAAACTCTCCGTGCTGCCTGCTGGCACTTCCAGCTCAGCTGAACCTGGGTCTTCATTTGCAGGTCTGTGGTGTTCCACAGTGCCACAGCTCAGCTGTGGGGTGGCAGGATCCCAGAAGAACCCCCAGAGCTGATTTGGGGATGATTTTATCCTATTTGTGGCATTCATCAGCTTTTAGAAGGATGGTGAGAGCAGGAACACTCTATCCACTAATGAGCTCCTTCCTGCTCTAGTCTCATCTCTGCTTTCTTCTCTCGTGTCCCACCAAAGCCAAATCTTAGAGCATTTGAACTGCAAAAAGATGATTCCATTCAACATGGATCCATAGCAGGACAGAAGATGAGGACCTGGAGAGACAATAAGGTCCAAATGCATCTCCCCATCCTGAGCAACTTGGTCTGGTGGGTGGCATCCCTGCCCATGGCAGGGCGTTGGAATGAGATGAACTTTCAAGTTTCTTCCCACCCAAATCATTCTGTTGTCCTGTTGGGATGTCACCACATCTCCTTTCTGTGTCCCCAAAGAGTCCTAGTTCAGAAGAAGGGGGTTGTGTTTGTCATTAGCACCAAGAGAGGCAAACACCACCTTTCCTCTTTCAGCCCACATCATTGGGTTGGGCACTCCTTCTTCCACAAGCACAACACTTTCCACATGGGCACAGTCGTCCCTTGGTTGGACTCAGCTCCTGCTCAGGGTGTCCCTGCCCATGGCAGGGGTTGGAATGAGACGATCTTTATGGTCCCTTGCAACCCAAACCATTCTGTGATCTATGTTTTGACCCAGCGCTGGAACAGATTCCTTCACGTTAACACCTCATCTTGTATTTTCCAGAATTAACATGCACATAGAAAATGTCCCCCAGACATCCTGCAAGTCACCGTGTGTGGTTTCTGACCACAGAGCAGGACCAAAGCAAGCAGCATTTTGCAACTTCCAACCTAAGGAACGCTGTGTTTCTGCTCATAAAAAAATGGAAATATGAATAAGTCTAATTCTAACTCAGCTTGTGTGACAATCCTGTCTTTGCCTGGCTACAGAAGGGAGAGTAAGTTACGGTCTCTTCTGCTGCAGGAACCAGCACTGGTGACTGAAATGTGACAGTCAAGCACAGCATATGGTCACAGAGGATGGGAGAGGAAGAAACAGGAGAGATTTTGATGTCATAGAATCATAGAATGGTTTGGATCCAAAGGGACCTTCAAGATTATCTAATTCCAATCCACCAGCCATGGGCAGGGACACCTCCTGCTAGCCCAGGTTGCTCCAAGCCCTGTCCAACCTGGTCTTGGACACTTCCAGGGATCCAGGGGCAGCCACAGCTTCTCTGGGCAACCTGTGCCAGGGTCTGACCACCCTCATTGTGTCATCCTCATATCTAGTCTGAGTGTCCCCTCTTTTAGATTAAGGTTGCATAATTACCCTCATCTTTAGCTACTTCTTTTTATTTCTTTTTTGGCAGCAGTGCCACAAGACACAGGATAGGGATGACAAAGCCGTGGATTCCCCATCTCTGGAAGTGTCCAAGACCAGGTTGGACAGGGCTTGGAGCAACCTGGGATGGTGGAAGGTGTCCCCACCCACGAGGTGATCTTGGACATCCCTTCCAACTCAAACCATTCTATCACTCTGTGACTCCAAGAGCGGCCCCAGCAAATTCAGCCCAAATCCTTCAAGGCAAGTAAAGCACGAGGATAAAAATTAATGACAGGTTGAGCTGAGAGAGGGGTGGCTTCATGTTTGCTAAAGGACTTTCTAGACTATTGGAGTGACACTGGGCAATGAGTCAAATAATCCATGCTTTGAAGACCATGAGGGATGTAGAACTTGTGCTGAGCTGTGATGCCAAGAGGAGGGTCATCACCAGGTACAACAAGACCAGAGCTTGCCTGAGAAACCTGGGAGAAAACATGGGATGCTGTGGAATACAAGGTGTTTGGGGGCTTGCAAGGTGTTTCTTCATTAAGAGGAGGGTTGATTAACAACAGAAGCGAGTGCTGATATTTAAAGTTTGGCTGTAAATTGGTTAAACACACAGAGCTGCTCGGTTAGGTTTGTCTGGGGGGGGTGTAAAGCAAAGTCACACTCAACGTGCAACTGGAGAAGGAATAAACCTGTTGGGAAGAACTGATGCACTTCATGCCAAGGCTGCACATTCCAGAGCTCCCTCTTGCACTTCAGGAATTGATTCCTGGAGAAGGGAGCATTGCCAGCCATGTAAACCTCAGATTAGGTTGCTTGATCCAGCTAAATTGTGCCTGCATAACCCCTTTTAAGCACTCTGATCCTGGCATTAATGCCCAGGTGCTTTAAGGAATCCATGAGTTACAACTCCTTCTGATTAGCCTTGGCTATGAGAGATTTGCCTGATCCATTGGAATAGATTCCCAGATTTATTTCTATTTGGAAAGAGAGCCTGATATGAAGTGAATCCCTCCACCAAAAAGGTGACTCTGGAATGGTGTTGGAGCTCTGTCTTTTGGAGGCCTTGTGGTACATCCCCAGTGTCACAGGAGGGGAGGGACCATTTCTGCTTCACACAGTGGCATCTTGCCCCCCCAAAAAAGTGTCCCCAGGGTGATCAGGCTGAGGGATTGAGTAGGACAGCACAGCACCCAGGGCACTTTGGGGTGTTCCAGACCATATCAAAGCATGAGTTTGTCAAAAATGGGAAAATATTCCCCTGCAACCTGGTTTTTCTCTTCCAGCTAACTGAGCCAAATGACATTGAAGTAGGAAGTGGAATAAATATACACCAGGAGTCTTTTCACCAAGTTATTTAATTCACCAGAAGGGACACTTAACCATCCAGCAGCACCTTATTTACATTGGGCTGCTCTTTATGCATCCTGTAAACATCAGAAGCAATTTCTAATAAATTGCAATCCAGTGAGCAGCAAATCAACAATATCACCTGAGTTGTTTAAACGAATTCATTACAAAATATATTGCCTTTTTCCCTGTGACTTCATTCAGGTTGTGCTGGAGAGCATTATTCTCCTGAATTTTCTGGTCAGGATTTGGATGTGCAAAAATATCTCCGAGCAAGAAGAGATTGTATTTTAAACTTCATTGCCCTTGACCTCAGATCCTTTTGAGTCTATTGTGTTCCATCTTCCCTGGCATCACCATCTCTGGTGACATCTAACAACAAACAGCCCCAGCAGCAGGTGCCAGCTAA
This sequence comes from Campylorhamphus procurvoides, assembly GCA_013396655.1. Taxonomy (NCBI): domain Eukaryota; kingdom Metazoa; phylum Chordata; class Aves; order Passeriformes; family Dendrocolaptidae; genus Campylorhamphus; species Campylorhamphus procurvoides. The sequence goes on from WBMV01008067.1 coordinate 68,698, forward strand.
TTCAAATTGAGATCACAGATTCAGCTGTGCAAGGGTCTGAAAAAGAAATCCTGAAAATTTCTATAACCTCTGGGCTTCTCTTTACCAGAAAGGATGTTCTACATGAAGTAATAGGGAAATGTAATATTGTTTGCCAGTTTAATTGGATGTGCTCCTGCCCTGTTACGAAGGAGATTGGCTCTTGCTGACTGTGTATAAAACACACGACGAGAGAGGATCCTGAGCGTTTCAAGTGACAAAAAACCCAGCAGTGATTTGAGATGATGTGACAGCGGCTGGGACATTTTCTTGGCCTCCATTCCAAGTGCAGGAAGGGACTCTGAAAGAGGTTCTTCAGGGTGGACTCGGTGGAAGACAGATCCACAATGCCCAAAGCTCAGCCTTATTGGAAATGAAATCCGAGGTGACCCCAATAGCACAACTCCTGATTTTTGGGGTTAGTAGTGGTGGTTCCCTCCTGACACCCCAAAAATCCACTGCAGAAAGTGACATGGATTTCAGGGGTATAATGGAAAGCAGAGCAAGAGGCCCTGGGGGATTGTCCTTGCTCGTCCTTCACAGGATATGCTGAATTTGGAAGGGACCCACGAGCATCATCAAGTCCAGCTCTTGACCCTGCACAGGCCCATCCCCCACAGTCCCACCACGTGCCTGATGGTGTTGTCCAAACACTTGTCCTTATTATGAAACCAGGAGCTCGAAGAACAGGGAAGAGAATCAGGGCAGAGATGATAAAGCAGCGGGTTCATGCCCGGCAGAAGAGCCTCGTCCCAGGGCGAGGGGTGGAGTGGCTGGAGTAGCTGCCTTCTCCTCGCTTCCTCTCCCTCCAGTTACAGAAAGCCACGAGAAATATTTCACCCTCTTTGTTGAGACAGTTTCCTTGCACTTAGGGAGGCGGCACAAGTGCATTTATGCTCTCACTCCAGGACTCGCTGATGGCCGGGAGAGGCAGCTGGGGACTGGAACGGGGCTTGTTACAGCCTCAGAAATGCAGGGCTGAAGTGCCTTAGTGCTGGGTGAGAACGAGGAGAGCTCTGTGTGCTGCCTGACGTCAGGTCCCCTCTGGAGCAGCCACGGGAACAGGGCCAGGGGGTCTCTAGTTCCTTCCCAGGGTCACAGAGTCACAGGGTCAATGAGTAGCCTGAATTGGGAGGGACCCACAAGGACCATCAAATCCAACCCCCGGCCCTGCACAGACACCCCAAGAATCCCACCCTGTCCCTCAGAGCATTGTCCAAGCACTCCTGGAGCTCTGGCAGGTTTGGGAAATGCCCATTCCATCGGCAGCATGTTCAGTGCCCCACCAGTCTGGGGGAAGAACCTTCCTTTGCTACCCAACATAACTCTCCCTTGACACAGCCATTCCCTGGTCTTGTCACTGTCACACAGAGCAGACATCAGAGCTGCCCCTTCTCTGTCCCTCTTGAAGACGCTGCAGCCCCCAAGGAGATGTCCCCTCAGTCTCCTCCAGGCTGAACAGACAAAGTGGCCTCAGCTGATCCCTTTGAGGCTCCCCCTCCAGACCCTTCACCATCCTCGTCACCTCCTTTGGATGCTTTCTAATATCTGTATCATTTTTATATTATCATTTTATATTATATTTTATATTTATATTTTGTGGCACCCCCAAACTGCCCCAATATTGCAGGTGAGGCCACCCCAATGCAGAGTAGAGTGGGACAATCCCCTCCCTCACCTGGCCAGTGATGCTGGACCTGATGCCCCCCAGGACATGGTTGGCCCTCCTGACTGCCAGGGCACTGCTGACTTGTGCTATCTGGCCATCAACCAGACCCAGAGGTCCCTTTCCATGGCACTGCTTTCCAGCAGCTCATTCCCCAGTCTGTCTGTACATCCAGGATTGCCCAGTCCCAGGGTAGGACATCCCTTTGGAGATGTGGAGCTGCAGGTGGGTCAAGTCCCACTTGGACACGGGGGAAGGTGGAAAGAGCTGCCCTGGAGGTACCTTGAGGGTTGCAAGACCCTGGTTTCAGTGGCTGCTTTGGGGATGTCCTTCCAGCACAGCATATGGAGCTGGAACAGAGTAAAGCACCAAGGTGAGGCAGCACAGCTAATGGGCCAAAAATGCCCCATTCTTGACCCAAAAAAGGCTGGACCACTCTGCTTGCCAAGTGTCCTTCACCCTGGCCAGTACCAGAGCAGATACGCAGATCCTTGGGGATAAATTGTAGAATTTAACTGTGCATTTATTACTCATAGAATCATGGAATGGTCTTCATGAGAAAGGACCTTAAAGCTCATCCAGTTCCAACCCCCTGCCGTTGGCAGGGACAACTTCCACTAGATCAGGTTCCTCACAGCCCCGTCCAACCTTGCCTTGAACACTTCCAGGGATGTAAAATATATATATATATACATAAATAATAGCAATAAATAAACCAGCCTCTTTCCTTGGCTCATGGTGGGGGAGCTTTGACCATGGGGCTGCATGTTCAGTCTCAGCCTTTCCTTGGTGTCCCCAAATTGCTTCTCGCTTCAGAGACACCTTGGAGCAGGTCTTGGCATCAGGCAATGAAATTCCTCAAGTTTGGAGAGCTGAATCCCACCCCACCACAAGCAGGAGGACCTGGGTGATGTATAAGCCTTGTTCTTCAGCTCTATCAGGGAGCCAAAGCACATTTTACTATTTCTTAATGAATTAGGTCATGAAGAAGGGTCTAGCCAGGGTTACCCTGCTCTCTGGTGGGAAGCTGTCAGCAGCAAGCCTTGCCCACACTCCATGGAGCTGGTGTCAACTCACAGCTGACCCACCAAATTCCCGGTTCCCTCACCCATAAAACGCCTTCCCTCATCTCCAAAAGGAGAAAAACCCTTCACTTTGGTGCTTCTCTGCAGCCAGTCAGCCCTTGAGACCAGTTTTCCCTGGATATAATATTTCCTTGGCCAGACCTCCCATGGTAGGCTGGTGCTCTGCTTGTTTCCCTAACCCCTGCCATGACTCTGCCTCCCAAATTTTGGAAAAACAGCTGGTTTTTTTTTTCCTGCCATATAATAATTCTACCATCTATAATATCTCCTATAAATTGTTGTGTTTCCTTAATGAACTGGATATGACGGGCTGAGAGGACCAGATGAGGCTCAGACTGTGAAGACCGGGCTGAGCTCTTGATGGGCTCCCTGGGCCACCCTCACCCAGGTGCTTGTCCCCACACGGTTCATTCTGCATATGCAAAAGAGAGTTAATTCCCTGCAATTTACCCAGCGTGCGAGCCTTAATTAACATTTTTGAAGAAACCCCGGGACGAGCCTAGGCCGGGGAAGTGGTTGTTGCCCTATCTGAGCAGGCATCCTTCCAGCTCTGGACCACCAGCAGCATCTGGCTGTGCTCCAGCCTGTCCCTGCTTCTGCTTTCTTAACATCCCAATCAATAACGTCGCCACGGGAAAATTCGGCTCCAACTTTGCCGGCGTGAGGATTTTATTTTTTGGTTTGGTTTTTGCTTTTCTTCCCGGCTCGCACCCCCCGAAATCCCATTTTTCCAGCCCTGCTGGGAGATATTAAGGTATTATTATCCTTTCCCGTTGTTGAGGGGGGAACGAGGCAAATGCTGAAGGAGGGAGATGCGTGTCCCGTCCTATCCTCTAAATCGGTTCATCCCTCTCTCTCCCCCACCGCTGAGAGCTTTTAAAAATAACAAATTGCGGGTTGTCCTCGCTTTCTTTGAGAGGGTGACCTTTAGGGTTTGCGTGCACAGCTCTGTGGGATGAAGAGAAATTTATTTTCCAGGGGGAAGAAGGGATGGGAAGCTGCGATTCCCGCGTGGCTCTTGGAATTGGACCTTTAGGGGGGAGAAAATCAGGCTGTGGAGGAGCTGGAAAAATTCAAGAGCTGCTGGACAGTGGATTTGTCGGGAGCGAGTCCGTCCTTGCCGGGGCAGGATGAGGGATGGGGTCTCGGCAAATACGACCCCGTTAATAATCAATAACTGCTAGCAGGGCGAGATGATTCGGGGCCGATTGGGATCTAATTGCTATTATTGTTATTCCTGTTCGAACCCTGCTCCTCTCCTCTGCCGCCACGAGTGATCCGAAGCGCTGTATTTTTAATTTGTTCCCAGGCACGGCACAATCCATCACATGGCTGGAACCAAATGCCAGAGCCGGGAAGCGTTTTTTTTTTTTGTTATTTAAGTGACTGTGTGCTAAGTTTATGTTGATTGCTGCGAGTATCAGCTCCCAAAGTTAACTAGCGGTAAAGTGGCGGTGATGTCCCACTTTCGCAATCAGATTTGCATAGCGCACAGCGGAGTAAAAAAAAAAAAAAAGAAATCGGCTTAAGTGCTGTTTTTCATCAGCCCTGTCAGTCTCATACTGTTTGCTTCATTGTGGGGACGTGGGGCGTTTGGTGACAAATGGTTATGACATTTTCCATCTCAGCATTACGTCATTAGAGAATCACCATCCTCTGCCCTGCGGCTGCATCCTGGCCTGGGAGGGAGGGAGAGGGGAGGGCGCGAAAACGGGGGCAGAAAGGGGAAAAATGGGGGTTTGAAATATTTTGCTATTCATTCTTTTTATTCTCTTGGGGGGAAATATATACATATTTATCTTTTCAACTCCTTTCCCTCTCCCTGCATGGGGAAATATCCCCGTGGGCAAAGGGAATCATCCTGTTCCCACCGAAGTCAGAAGGACCTGGACACAAATAGGGGGTGCAGATCCAGGACCTCTCTTCCCAAAGGCCTTCCCTCCCTCCCAACATCAGTGCTGAGGACCCCCAGCCCTCCCTTTCATCCTCCCTGCTTAAACGAGGGAGAATCTGCCTTTAGGTTTTCACTGCGACACGATGTTATAAGACAGAATTGAAACACTTGCTCGGTGTTAGCAGCTCCCAGGATTCAGGAATAAAGCAGCAATATCTGATTTCCGCAGCAATTTTGGGTTGGTTTTGAGTTCAAACCCCCACCTTACTTTTCATCTTGGCGTCATACCTGAATTTAGGAGGGATTTATTCCCACCCTGAATTAGACAGAAGTTTTAACCCGCATTTTGCAGGGTGTTCCAGTGGCAATTCCCCCTTTCAGGCTCTGATTTCTGTTTTACCCCCTTGCTTTAGGGGCAAATACAGTGATAATAAAGCCCAGCATTACCCTGGGATGTGTTTTTAGCCTCATCCCCCCCCCTCCCCCCCCATTAAGTAATTCATCCTTATTGCCATTAGGAATTCAGATGTTATTTTACAGAGGGGGAAGGGAGGATGGATGTGTGCAGAGCACAGCTTATATTTTACAGATATCCCTTTCTTTGCCGTGCAAGTTGCTGATTTACTGTAAGAAACCTCCTGGAGAAAGGTTCCAATGATCTTTATGGGGGAAAGCAAAAAAAAAAGGGGGATTTTTGATGCAATTCAGGCTTCTCCCTGCAAGCGTGCAGCTCTCGCTGCCTGGGTGTGCAGTATAGGGAACAGCCGCCTTTGCATTAATAATAGTCCAATAAAACCAGACAATATTCCTGCTTAAATGCATTGAGTTATGTGGATCCTAATTCTAGCACATCAGCAAGGAAGGAGAAGCAGATATTCCGTCCTCGCCACAACAAATTCCGTGATACAAATGCGAGCCGACATATGGTAAAAATTGCCTGCAGCCCTGCTGATTTACAGAACTGTTTTCACTCACAGATAATTCATTAAAAATCATTTCATCCTGGCTGTATATACATCAAAAATATTTACTTGTGTAAATATCAGTCGGGAAGGTATGGCTTTTTTTCCCTTTTTTGATTTTTTTGTTATCCTTTACCTTCCTTTTTTTTTTTTCCCTGACAGCTGATGGGGAGGGAGGGGAAAAAATAAAAAATCCAGGGATATATGATGAGCATAGGGGAAAGCAAAGGTATTCGTGGCATCAATGTGTTCATCCTGGATATAGGTCAGGCCTGGGGGTGGGCTGGGACAGCTTTTAAATCCTCTACCTGGACCATCTGCTGCTCCTCGCCAGTGGAATCTGCGTATGGGAAACACACACTAGGCAGGCGTCGGTACTGGGGGATACGGCACAAAAGGCACCGGGAAAGGGCTTTTACCTGGCTCGGGGCTGACCTGTGGAACAATGGGAGCCAGGAGGACACACACACATCCCGGGAAAACGGGAGCCCGGGGGATTTCGAGGCCGTGGCTGCTGGAGGAGCTCGGAAAATAAAGAGCAAATTCCAGCGAGGCGAAGGGAGTTTGGGGGTTTGATCGGTTTTGCAAAGAGTCATAAAATGATGGAGGCACAAAACATGAAGGGGGCAAATGGCACGATGGGGTTTGAGGCTCCCAAAGCCCGACATTCCCAGTATAATCGAGACAAGCCATGAAATCTCCCTTCTGCTCCCACGTTTTATTCTCTAAAATATGTGCCGCGTTCCTTGAGATGCTTAACAAGGCTCCAGCCTGACACTGCATTTTTCCTCTTTTCCATGTGCTTAGTCCAAGAGAATTCCCTTAAATTCGATGCGTTATTTTAAACCTGAGGCATAGAGACCTTGAGATAATTTTTTCCTGCCTCGAGGAAAATTCAGAAATAAATCAGAGAATACGAGCGATTTGGGGTGTTTTGTTTGTCGGATTTTTCTTTTTCTTTTACAACCAGCAGATGAAATAATATTATTTGAACTGGGGAAGGGAATAAGTCCATGGAATAGGGATCTGGTCTTTCACCCTCCATAAAACCCAGTAGCAAACAAAGCATTAATATTGGGGGGCTTGCAGAGGGCAGCTCTGGTGGGAGATGGGATGTCCATTGAGATGAAATGGTTACGTGGGAAGGGAGGGATGCTGGAATCGCATCCCACATCCATACCCTGCATGGACTCAACTTTGGGCCCATTTCCTCTGGATCTGGGTGCCATGTCTCACTCCACAGAGCTGCTGCATCACTGGGAGATTTTCATACCCAGCTGAACCCGAAAGGGAGGGTAAAACCAACTCTCACTTCCCCATCGCAGCGTCTACATCGTGAAAGCCGCTCCCGCTCTATTTATACGCTGGATAAATCAGTCTCCAGACTGTTACCATAGATAACAGAGTTCTTCTCCTGCTGTTGTCTCTAACAGCTTCTTTCCCCCCCCACTATATTTTGCACCGTTCCTACCTAGCACCTCAGTGAGTAATTCACCTGCTCCAAAACCGGGATTTTCAGGCAGAAGGAAATTTTTCACCTCCCTCCTGCTGAATTTTGCTCCCGATTCTCTAAGGAACCTCAAGAAATCCTGGAGAAGAAGGGGCTGCAGGTGATTGCATCTGATCCCGATGTTTAACCTTCTTGCAGGCTCCAGGAATTAACTGTTTAGGAGGTGAGCAGCTCTGGGATAACACGGCCAGGCTGGTTTGCAGCGACACTGATGCTTTCACAAAAATTCCTAATTCTCACCACGGAGCTTCTGCAGGAGACATTACCACAGGCTGGGGTCTTTATCTAATAAATAACTCAATAAATGCAGTGGTTCCCTATTTCGGGGACCAATGGATGCAGAGTTTCCCCTGCCAGGGATGGGGTGTTAATGGGATTTGTTGCTCCTGGTTGGGGGGCAAGGGGGGTTAATCCCTTTCTTCATGTAGATCCCAGCTAAGCTGGTTTAGGTCATGTTTAGAGTTAAAGTTTTGTGGTACAGGTTCTGTCCATCCATCCATCCCCCAGTGCTGGGCACGGGGATGAACCCAGCTCCCCTCTTCACCCCCTCTCACCTCCCAGCACTTGAAAATTCAGGTGAGCCCCTGAGAGAAATAAAAAAAAGGGGTTAGATTCCACCAAAGCGGTGAAAAAAAGCTTGTAAAGGCTTTTAGGAACCCTGCGTGGTCGCTCAGGGAAAGCTCCCAGCGAGGCCCAGAGCCCTTTGTTTGCTGCAATGGGATTTCTCATGGAGCAGGGAGAGCAGGAAAGGGAATGTTCCCCTCCCCAGCCGTGTGCTCAGCACCCACCTGCAGGGACCCAGTCCCTCGGTGTCACCTTTGCCATCAGCTCCAGCTGGTGTTAAAGTGGTTGTGGGGATGTGGTTTTGGGGTTTGGGGTTGTTTTCCAAAGCCCAAGGTCTTGGAGGAGCCTGCAAAGTGTTAAATAGCCTCACCTGACCTCCTCCAGCAGAGCCAGGCTCTGCATCCTTATTTAGGGACATACATCACCTCCACAGCTTTTCCTCTGGCGCTGGGGGTGGAGCAGAGGAGTGAAATGTCTTGAAGGGGGAAAAAAAAAGGCATAGCTCTAAATCCATCTGAATTATTTGCCTCGAAACCCTTTTCCCATCCCGGCCTGCCTGAGTGAGTGAGGATCCAGGCGATCCCGAGCGGGATGCACAGACACATATGCCGTGCCATATGGAGCGGCGCGATCCCGGTCAATCGGATCTTTGGGAGTTTTATCGTTTAATTTCTTAATGTGCTAATAGTGCAGAGGGAGGGGATGGATCATCAGTTAAGTCTGAGGATTTATGTTTTTAAGGGAGTGTAATGTGTTTTCCAGCGGGGTGGAGTGGGCTTTAAATATCCCCCAGCCAACGTGATGGGCAGCGGGCAGGAGGGAGAGCTGGAAAAGACCCTGGAAGATCCCTCGGAGCTTTAATCCAGAGCAGGTTTATAACACGACATCCAGCTCCGTGCGGGCTGAAATTCAGCAGGAAAATCCCCCCATCCATTTGGAAAAGCCATTTTGCCCAGTGCTGAGGGCTCCAGGCACGCAATCCCTGTTTTGGGTCTGCATCCCACATAGTTCCCATCCATGGGTCCATGTCCAGGGCACAGCTCAGGCATCTCAGTTCCATTTGAAGCCACAAAGGATGAGCAGCAAAACGTCCCCAAGGCCCCTGATCCTCAGTTTCCCCGCTTAAAGAGGGAATTGCATTTCCTTCCTTCAAATTGCCATTGGGATCAGCGCTTACACAGATTCCCAAAGCGCTTTGGGATCCTCCAAAGGAAGGTCTTACGGAGAGATAAAGCCCTGTCACTCATATTAAAAAAAAAATACCCAGAAGTAATTTCGGAGGGGTCTTGAAATGGCAACTTTTCACCCTCCGGCCTCGCGTGAAACGCATCTATTTATTTTTAAATCACACAGCTCAGCTCCCCATAAATCTCCGAGGCGGAGAAGCGAGGAGGAGATGAATTACGTGCTGCTGTGACCCCGTCCCTGGTCCCCATCGGGCAGCTGCCTGCCGGGCAGGGCCACACGCTCCCGTGGCCCGTGGCTCCAGCTGCGCTCGGGAGCACGGCGGTCTCAGAGGGATGCTCTGGCTGTTGGCTTCTGTCAGCCAGACCTTAAAAACCTGCACCATACGAGTCCTTATTTGCATTGCAAACAGCTCCAAGGAGGTATATGAGGAGTTGCTGGTTCAGGGGAAATAGGGGTTGGGGGTTGGGGTTGGGTTTTTTTTTTTGAGCTAATAACGTCGTGTCGTCCTTTGAGGGGGGTGATATTATAAAGGGCAAGCAGGGAGATCGCTGCGCTCTCACAGGCAATTTTTGACACCTGATTTCCAGTGTTTCCTCAAAAAGTCCTCCGATTTGGTGCATTAGATGAAACGTGATCAAAACCAAAATGGGAAACAGCGTTAAGGAGAAAGGGCCAAGGCTCTCGGCCACATCTGGAGGGCCCCAATGTGCACAGGGCTCCTGTGCTTATTCAGAGCCGGACCCTGAACACGCAGGGGTAGGAGCCTCCTGCTCGTGCTTCCATGCGGGTTTTAACTCAGCAACTTCTAGGCCTCGACTGGGGAGAGGGGGAAAAAAATAAAAAAAAATAAAAAGAAAAGAGAGGGATGCATTTGCCTGCATGCGATGGGAAGGAACATCGGTGCGCTGCGGCGCTGGAACCAGCTCAGCAGCACCGGAGCTGCGGCTTGTGCTGAGAGATCCCAGGAGCGGGCACATGCCCTTGACACGAAATCACCCGGCGAGTGATAAAGGATTTCCTGCCTTCAGAGCCTGCCTGAGCCGGGGGTTTAGCCGGGGTCAGGCTGCGCAGCGCCCTGCCAAGGTTAAAGGGGCTAGCGGGGCTAGCGCTGGGAGCAGGAGGGAGCCCTGGATGGGGATGGGTAAGGCAGGCACGGCGTGCGCTCCTCCCCGGCAGGACCATCAACAAAAAACGCGCTCCTCTCCTTGAAATTCACCTTGAACGCGGTGAGACGGGCTGGGTTTGTTGGTCGGGGTTGGTTTGGGCTTTTTTTTTTATTATTATTATTATTCGCCACCCCTTTTCCCCGACAATTGCCAGCAGAGAGGCTGCAGAAACGCGCTGAGGAGCCACTGCAGGCTGCGCAGCGCTGGGAGCTGTCAGCCCCACGCCACTGCAGTGATGTCAGCCCGCAGCCACAGCCACTGCCACCCCCAGCCCCTGCACACACGCGAGTGCAAGAAGAAGAATTCATAATTACAGTAGCGTAGCCATGAAACCAGCAGTGATGAGGAGGGGAGGGGGGAAGAGAGAGAGAGGGAGAAGCCTCATCCAAAATCGGTCCTTTAATTCTTTATATATATATATATATGTCT
>WBMV01008067.1:82162-115057 GCA_013396655.1 Campylorhamphus procurvoides
CAGCCCCGGCGAGAGGCGTGTGTGTGCGAGGAGCCGAGGGGAGCGGGAGGGGGGACGAAGGGGGGTGAAACAGCACCTGAATTATTCAGGAAAATAAAATAAAATCCAAGGAACGGGAGGCGGCGGGAGGGAGGGGGACGGGAGGGATGCTGCAACCCCGGCGGGATGCTGCGACCCCGGAGGGATGCTGTGACCCCGCGGCCTAACACGGAGCAGGTGCCCCCCAGAGCTTCCTGCAGCACAGGGGCTGCTCCCCCCCTACTATAAACCCCACTGGTTTATTTTCCCCTTCCTTTCTTCACGCTTTTATTTTTATTTCGTTTTTTCTCTCCACCTTTTTCAGCCACCATCACCCCCTCTCCCCTGCTCCTTCACCTCCCTGCCCTTCTCCCATTCCTCCCATCCCTCCCTTCTCTTTGCAGCTGGAGGCCAGCCCACCCCGCATCCCTTCATCCCGGCCCATCCCAGTGCTCCCAGCAGGTGCCTCGCACTGGGGGAGGACAGGCCTTACAGAGGGGACAACCCCCCAGCCCTCTGGGCGGCTGGTCCCAATTTGGGGGACCCTCAGTGACGGCCCGGGGGGGGGGTCCCCCCTCTCTTTGCAGCTCTGTGCCCAGACCCTCACCTATGGAGCCGTGCCCGTGGGAACACTGACAGCAGCTCGGGATCCCTGGGACGCCTCTTTGCCCCCCCTCCCACCGCGGGGTGCTGCAGGTAATTTGGGACAGCCCTCCCGGGCTGGTGCGGATGCCGCAAGGAGCCCGTCGGGTCGTGCCGTGCCGTGCCAATAAAGCTCTTTCCTCGCGGGTTCCCGCATCCTCTCCTTTGTTCGTGGGGGTTTCTCGCCCCTCTCTTTACGGCAGCGGGGGCAGGACCCCCCTGAAGGACCCACACTCAGCGCCAGGTGGGGGAGGAATATCAAAATCCACCCCCAAAATAAAAAACCTCAGCACTTCAGCCTTGCGATTTGGCAGCCCACTGATTTTGCCAGCTCGACCCTGGGTGGGCACCTCTGCATCCTGCACCTCCAGGACAGTCTGAAGTGCCAGAGGGCTCCTGTTTGATGAATAAAAGGGGGGAAAAGGAAAAGATTTGGGGTGCCTTCTCTTTGGGGTCGCCTGTGTCCCCGCAGGCAGATCCCTGCCCTGCCGCACCGCACACCGAGCATCCTTCTGCAGCATCACCGGCCCTGACAGCACCCAGCCCTCTCTGGCTGAATGGATTTTTTCCCCTCTAGAGCTGCAGCATGGGAGAGAAAAACAAGACCAAAATAACCCCAAATAAATAAACAACCTGTTTATGGCTGGGATGAGGAGATGCCGTCCCGGCACATCCCGAGGTGGCAGGCCTGGTGCCCAGCTGGCTCCCCCAGGGGGATGGACAGGAGGGGGCAGGAGGCTCTTATTAATACTAATCCCAAGGAATATTATTGCCATGGCCTGAATAAATCAGGCCGGGGGTTTCTCCGAGACCTTTGCCCCCTCGGGATGAGCCCCTCCTCTCCTGGGTGGACACTTTGGGAAGAGAAATGGAGTGGGATTGGGGGGGGTGGTGGACAGATGCGTTTGATTTTTTCGCTGAGGGATGGAGGAGGAGGAGGTGGCACGATTTTATTCCAAGCACGTCAGCTCCCCCCTCCCTCCCTGTCCCCTCCTTCCTCCCTCCACCCGCAGTCCGATGTAAACATAGCGGCTCGAAACCTGCCAGGCTCCATCCCCAGTTGGATTATAGGGGGGAATTAAGCGGCTTGTGCAAAGGTTTGATTAACACAGTGATGCCCCCAAATAACCTTCAGGCGTCTGGCCTCAAGGTCGTGCACTGGAAGGGGCCGGTGGGGCCGGGACAGGCACCCTCAGGTGCCCGTGGAGTGGGGAGAGGGAAGGGATGGATGGAGCAGAGAAGTGGGACGTGCAGATCCCTCCGTCTGCGATTTGATGCCGTTTCCATTTCTCCTGCCCACGCCCACCCCTGACCGATTCGCTCGCCACTGCAGCACTGCCTGGGCTCGAGATGCTCTGGCTCCAGCGGGGAGGTGGAATGGAAGATGTGGGAAATTCCTCTATTTCCCTCATGGCCCAGCCCTGGCCAGCTCTGCTCTTCACCCACCCCCAGGAAGGATGATGGTCTCCACGCAGAAGAAAGGTCTTGCCCTCCACATCCCCACAACATCCAGCTCCTTTTTTCCATTTCTTTTTATGCCGTGTGCCTCCTTGAACCACAAACCAACATATCTCCTAGCAGCAGCAGTCCAAGTGGGCGTCTCATTGGGAAATCTAATCAGGTTTCGAGGGGAAAATCCTTTCTTAATGTCTCAGCTAAGCAACGAGTTCAATTAAATTGTTTAGACTGTAAAAAGGGCAGAGAGTCCCATTTTCTTTTTCCTCTCTGCTCTTCCTGGACAGCACCATCATCTCCATGCACCACTCCACCATCTTCAAAGCCCAAACGAGCCTCAATGACACAGGACTCACATGTCATTCCCCGACATCCCCCCCTGCCACGCCTCCCCCCAGCAACAGAGCCACAAATCATCTCAAACACTCTAAATTTAGCCCCGGCAGCGAGACCACGAGCAGGGATTTCAGTGACATCACTGCTGGGAATTAAGGGGTCAAAGAGGGAAGCTGAGGAGAGGGGATGCCCTGAGGAGCCACCCTGCTTCCCCTCTTGAGACATCTCAAAGCAGCCCCATCCAAATATGTTTTTCCCATCACCCAGAACAGCCAGAATTGACCTGCCAATAGATTAATTCCCACCAGGAATGGGCTCCAGTGGGTCAGCACTGTCGAGATGCCCAGTGTGACTGGGCAAGGAGAAACCAGAGGAGCTAAGCCTGGGAGCTTTGCCCGGAGCAGAGGCTGAGACAGAGGCAACTCCTGCCACCTCAGAGCTGGAAGCATCCAGCATTCCCTGCGTGGCTGGTGGAGATGGAGGATGCACTGTTTCCATGGCACTTGCACAGTTCTCTGTGAGGAGGGTCCCCCCTCTCTCTGTGGGTACGGGGTGGTGGAGCTGCTGTGGGATCCCAGTAGCTCATCCTGTGTGCTTTGTCCAGAGCCAAAAAGCACCAAGAAGGGAGCCAGGGCTGAGTCTCGAGGTGGCAATGGGGCTGCTCTGAAGAGAGAGGTCCTGTGTTCCAGAGGATGAGGAAAGAAGAGGGGTTCCCATGGCTCCTACTGCACTGCAGTTGGAGGGGCAGATCCCTGACCTCCTCAACAAGACAGGATGGATTCATAGACTCCTACAATCCCAGGATGTTTTGGGTCAGAAAAGACCTTAAAGCTCATCCAGTTTCAATCCCCTGCCATGGGTAGGGACACCATTCACTGTCCCACGTGGCTCCAAGCCCTGTCCAACCTGGCCTTGAACACTTCCAGGGATGGGGCTGGAATTTACTAAAAGGATCTTGAGAGGCCTGGAGCATTCAGAAACCACCTGGACCCTCATCCAAAGGCTTCCTGGTGACATAATGCCTGGTGAAATCACGGTTCTTTAGTCATTACCAGGAGTGTAAACATCCTCATTTTAGGGCTTGAACCTGTCCCAGCACTAAAAGCCACCCCAGCAGGAGCCCAGCCCTTTCCTGTCCTGCTCTGTGACAAGGCTGCAACTGGGTCTCTCTCAAGGTTTTTTGGGATTGTTTAAGCCAAAATACAGGGTAACAAAAGGACAAAATGCCCCCGTGGTTGATCACTGGAGGTGGCCAGCAGCACGACCTCTCCCCAAACCCAAGGCAAGCCCTGAACAGCCTGGCTAGAGGATTTACTCTCTCTTGCTGTCCCTCTTCCAAGGGTATTTAAGGCACTGGGGACACACTGGAGGCTCAGTGGAGGACACTCCTCCTGTCCCTTGCAGTGTTTTAAGAAGAGTCCAGTCCTCAGTAAGTGTTCTTAAGAGTCTCTTCATCAGCCTTTAGGTTAGGGAGGTAGAGGAGTTGCAGAGATGGGATTCACCCAACTAAATCTCAGCTGCCCGAAGGTCCTCTCATACCTGAGAATCATGTTGTATGGTGCCCATTGCTGATGGACAGCCATCCCTTGTTTCTGAGACAAGCCAACCTCAGGAGATGTCAGAAAGCAGTTCAGCAGACCAAGATTATAAAATCACAGGATCCCAAAATGGTTTGGGTTGGAAGGGACCGTTAAAGATCATTTCATTCCAACGCCCTGCCATGGGCAGGGACACCTTCCACTAGCCTAGGGTGCTCCAAGCCCCGTCCAACCTGGCCTTGGACACTGCCAGGGATCCAGGGGCAGCCACAGCTTCTCTGGGAATTCCAGCCCAGCCCCTCCCCACCCTCCCACCCAACAATCCCTTCCCAATCTCCCACCCAGCCCTGCTCTCTGGCATTGGGAAGCCATTCCCTGTGTCCTGTCCCTTCGTGCCTTGTCCCCAGTCCCTCTTCAGCCCTCCTGGACCCCGTTCAGACACTGGAAGAAACTCAAAGGTCTCCCTGGAACGTTCTCCTCTCCAGGCTGAACACTAAATTGCTGCTCATGTGGCCACAACCTCTTGTAAAGTCATCCCAGAAAGGCTGAAATGATGATTTTAAGACTCTGTTGACCACAGCACCAGCATCCTTCGGTGGTCAGCGACCCTTCACTTCTGCTGTGGGTTTTGGCAGCACAAAAAGGGCGCGAGATGCTTTGAATTTCACGCTCACCTTGCCCCAGTGGTGAGAAATGAAAGGCAAACCAACAAGCCAGTCACCCCTGCAGTACCAATCCCTCCTAGAGGCACAAAATATGACACGGTGGGGGAGAGGGAGGAGGTCGGAGATGAAGAACCAACATCCACCAGTGCCTAAATCCGACAGAAACCGCTCCGGCCACGGCAGCGTACGAGGAATTCTCCGCCGCTGATACCCAGGGTGGCAATTTTATGAAGGTTGCCTTATTTTTATGGAGATTTTTGCCTTTCAAACCAAGTGCTTCCGTGTGGCAGCAGCTGTGGGGATGAGCTAATGCAGAGCTCAGTCATTTCCCTGCTAGCACGGGTCTTCCTCCGCAGCCGCAGCCGCTCCGATAAATATCTCACGCAGGCAAAGACAAAAGTAATGCCAGTGCACGTGTAATTTTCAATGTCAATGTGTTCAGCGATGAGTCGGAATCATAAAAGTTATTTCATTTATTACAATCGTACATAAAGCCTCTTAGAGCTGCAGACTTGGAATAGGCAATTATGCCCATAGGTTAATAACACACAGCGATTTGACTGACAACTGGAATTAGATTTAAACACGGCAGAGTGGCGTGCTAAAGGCACTTTATTAAAACTGTGGCTGGGGATTTGTTCAAAATACCAGTTGCATACCTTTCCTGGTGAAATATTTATAGATAGCACCGTATTGTGGGCTGTTGGATTGCCTTTTCTTCTCCTTTCCCCCGCTGCTTTGAGCTCTGCTGGGTAGAGAGGAATTTATCTGGGCAGATTTTCCTGGAGAGAAGGCAAATGCCCTGGGGTGGCTCAACAGGGGGCGATGGGATGGGATGTGATTCACAGTGGGAATGGGCCATATAGCAGGGATTAACTCGATACCCGAATTTACCTCTCCATCCTTATCGTTCCCCAGTGCAGCATCCTCTTAATGCTGCCCTCGTTAGCCCAGAGTTAATGATCCCAATAAGCCCAGGGTCAGCCACTGATACAGTCAGCAAAATAAATGTTGTTTGATTCAGTTGATACTGTGGGTTTTCCTTAGCCTGCTAGTAGGAAAAGTTCTCCTTGTGAGCGCAGTTCATGGGGATGGATTCCCTAAAGCCTGGGGGATTTTAATACCAAGGAAAAAAAAATTGAGTGTCAGGAGTGACAGAAGAAAATACTTGATCCTTGGAACAAGGGCATGGGTGAGAACCCAGCATTTTCCATCATTCTTGGAAAAAAACCCACTAAATTGCCTTAAAAAACAGCTAAGGGACAGCTGGGGCTGCACCAAGTGACATCCAAAGGTCTTGTTCCAGCCTAACATTAGCCCACGAGTCTGGCAAACCTGTAAATCAGGACTAAAATCCCAGAGGGTCTTTGTGTACCACTGACATCACTGGCAGCCAACAGAAAAGACAGGTTACATCTGAAATGCCCTTAAAATTAACTCCTAATTCCCATCTCTTCCTCACTTGCCTCATTTGCATGATGTTGAAGATATCTATATAATAAGAGCTGGCTTGCAGCCGGTTCCCACCCAGCAGCCATCCATGGGCCAGGGGTTAAAATCCAGGTGCACTCTGTCGGATTCAAGGATTTCTCTTAAAATTAACATGACCAAACCCAGCAAAACAGAGTGCATAGCCCAGATCTCCAGGCTCCCATCCTTCTAGGATGAAACCTAATGGCATGAGATCAGAATTTAAGCTAAAATTATTCCCCTTAGTTTCAAGGGAGAGGACGCTGGAGGTGAAAAAGGAGTTGGAATCCACCATTCCAGCATCACTCCCTGCCTGGCTGAGCAGTGTATTCCTCTTGTTGAAGATGTCCCTGCTCATTCCAGGGGGTTGGACTAGATGACCTTTAAAGGTCCCTTGCAACCCAAACCATTCTGTGATTCCATGATCTGGTGGTCCCTTGTCCCCAGGATCAGGAAGAGGCTCCAGCAAAGCTCTGGCTCTAGACTTTGACCCTACAGATCTCTCCTACCAACCTGGGCACCCAATCCCTCCTTTCAAAGCCCTTATTACCCAACAACTGAAATAAAACGAAGCCTGAGAGCACCACCTATAAAAAGATCACCCTGGTGCTCCTCATGCATTAAATATGAAGGCTCCAAGCCTTCCTGTGATGCCATGGCAGGCAGGAGAGCAGCTCCCTGGGCTGGCATTACCTGGCAGTGCTCCTGGTGCTGTGACCTTTCCCCAAAGATCAGCCTTGTTGAGCAGCTCCCCACGGGGTTGGCAGTGCCCACCATCCCCACAAACACTCTCACACGCTTCCCCAGCAGCTTTTTCCAGCAGATTTGCCGTGTGCCAGTGCCAATGGCAGCTTTGGAGGGAGGAGGGAGTGCCAAGAGATGAATTAATCAGAGGAGCGTGCGGGGGCACACAGTGGGCACCGGCTCAATCCCGGGGCAACTCGCTTGGTTAAAATGCCCATGGGGAGAAGAGGCCTCCTTTTTTTTTGATGCCCTGAAAGATTTATAACCATTTTTTTGTCAGGTTCTCTCTCCTATCACTGATAAAGCTCATCCTGGCACGACTTCAGCCCAGGATGAGCTTTAAAAGCGCAGCAGAGAAGACCCCGGTGATTTAGAGCAAACATCCAGTCCTTGGCCGTAGCCCAGTCCAAATTCAGGGAGGTGTCTCAGCGTTTCAAGGCATGGAAAGGAGGTGCATCTGTGAAAGCCACAGGCTGGTGACATGAAGATTCAGGGCTGATAGGGTTTGACTGAGCCCAGCCAACATTTGCCCTCTCATCTCCATCCCGGGCAGACAAATCCTGGTGCGTTGGGCATAGGTGGTTTGTCACCCTTTCAAAGAGGTCCTTGTGTCACCAGCTTGTGTGATTTTCCATGCATCTCATTTCATGAAGGCAAAAATATCTGTAGGAACCCATACAAAAATATACATATTATCTTTTTTAAAGCCCCAGGCCCAAGAGGCAAAACCCATTTTCTAAAAACCCCGACTTTCCAAAGGTTTGACGGATGAGCCGGGTTTATTTGAGCCAGCTAAAAAGACCAGGAGGCAAATTCAAAGCACATTAGAAAGAGGGCTAAAAATACAACCAAGAAATTGGAAGCAATTTTTGTGATCTGGGGGTTTCTTGCTGTGATTTCTGGGCGTTTTGGGGTTGGAGATAATGGAAGTGGGAGCGGAGGGCGGCATGGTTTTATTTCAGGATCAATATCAGGGTGGAGCAAATGGTGTATTTATCTGCCAGCACATACAAGGCTTAAAAGATCTAATTGGGCCTTGTTTTACACTAATGCAGCTTTGTGGCAGCACCAGAGAGCACTGGAGGACCCAAAATGTGCTTGTTTTCCAGCCCTGCTCTGTTTTCACTTGTGTACCCTGCCCATCCTGGTCTCACCCCATCATACACAAAGGTTTTAAGGGGTCTTTTGAGCATGTCCAAATCTTCCTCAGGGTAAAAAAGCGACCAAAATCACCTTGTAGGAGTTCCCACTAGGAAATAAGGCCTTTATGGATGCTCTTAACTGGGAGGAGGCTTCAAGGACATATCCAGACTGGCAGAGACATCCAGGAGCAATAATTGCACAAGGGGATGAGATTCCCAGGGAGACCCAGCCCAGCCCCACAGACATGAAACCACAATTGTCATCTGTGATGAACAACAGAGAGGGGAACGTACAGGAAACAGCAATTAAACCATTAAAGCCTTGGGCAGCTTCCCAGTGACCAGCAGCCTTTAGCTATATAAATATCTCACATGGCATAAAAGGAGCTGTTCTCTACCCATTGTGTGTCCCTGATGACCTTCAGGAGGGACAGATGGGTAGAGATTGTCACCAGACGCATCAGCCTGCCGTGTTCTGCTCCATCTGAGCAGTGACACATCCAGAAGGGGGTTTGGTTCCCTTTGGATGAGGATCTCCTGCTCCCCCCCCAGCAGTGCTCAGCAGTCCCAGTGCAAGTTGAAATTATCCCGTGGCCTAATTAGTGGCAGATCTGCTGCCTATAAATACCTGGGAGAGAAATAGCTGACCTGCCAGAGCAGCCAGTGTGGGGTGGTACCCACATGGCTGGAGATGGGGAGCAGGAAGGGTGGCAGAGGGGCTCCTTGGTGGCAGATGTGCTGCTGTGAGCTCATTTCAGTGCTAAGCCAGAGGTTTCCATAGCTAATCTGGGTGTTCTGTGTTTGTGCTCTGTTTCACACCCCAAACACCCTGAGGCTCAGATATTACAACACCTGCTATAATGTGCTCCGTCATATAGAGCATAGAACCACAGAATGGTTTGGTTGGAAGGGACCTTAAAGACCATCTAATTTCAATCCCTTGCCATGGGCAGGGACACCTTCCACTAGCTCAGGTTGATCCAAGGCCTGTCCAACCTGCCCTTGAACACTCCCAGGGATGGGGCAGCCACAGCTTCTCTGGGCTTCTCCTCACAGGGAAGAATTTCTTCCCAATATCCCACCCAGCGCTGCCCTCTGGCACTGGGAAGCCATTCCCTGTGTCCTGTCCCTCCATCCCTTGTCCCCAGTCCCTCTCCAGCTCTCCTGGAGCCCCTTTAGGCTCTGCAAGGGGCTCTCAGCTCTCCCTGGATCCTTCCCTTCTCCAGGTGACCTCCCCAGCTCTCCCAGCCTGGCTCCAGAGCAGAGGGGCTCCAGCCCTGCAGCATCTCCGGGTCCTCCTCTGGACTCTCTCCAGCAGCTCCAGGTCCTTGTGCTGTTGTTCCCAGGGCTGGGGGCAGCTCTGCAGGTGGGGTCTCACCTGAGGGGGCAGAGGGGCAGAATCCCCCCTGTCCTATTGCCCACACTGTAGGATGAGCCCAGGACACGGGGGGTTTCTGAGCTGGGAGTGCCCATGGGGGGCATGTTGAGCTTCAGAGGTGCCTCCAGAGGCTCTGCAAGGACAGGCTTGTGCTGTGTGTATATCCCCATAACCCCAGCTCCTGGATTCAGGGAATAATCTCTGCTTCTCTGGTTTCCCTTCCTAAAGTTTCCAGGCAGCCTCACAGCAGGGAAAGGCTGGGAGATGCAGTAGGAGCTCCACAAGCAGCAGCAGAAGGGAAATCCAAACAAACCCCTTTTCATACAGACTGTAAAAAGCAATGCCCATGCAGGGACAGGGTCAGCACGGGCACGGGACTGTTCCCAGGAGACAATTTTGATGCAAGTCCCTTGTCAGGAAGGGAGAGAAATGATATTTTTTCAAATCTCTGTGTTCCCTGCAGCAACAGCCACCTGAGCACAGCTTGGTGCCTGAGAGTCAGCAAGCAACCACTGGGAAATTTTCAGCCTTATTTTAATAGTCAAGCTGAGTGAAATGCAAAACATCTCGATGAGTGCTGAAAACTTTGGTCAGTCATTACAAACAGTTGTCTTTTATTTAGCGAAAGGAGCGTCCCTGAGCCTGAGATTGGGATGAAAACAACCCAGGGAAGATCCATGGTCATGAAAGGCAGTGACAACCAAAGTTTTCAGCAGTCACAAATCATTCTTGGCGTTGATCAGAACGGCCACACGTGCTGCTTGTTGGGGGAGGAGTTTTGGGGATAGACACTGATTGCTCCACTCAGGCTGGATGGGGTTTATTCAAACCACCAAGAGAAGGTTCAGCAACGTTTACATTTCAATAGCCATCCTGGGGTTTCCAAGCCATTCCTGCTTTGGCAGGTCTGGGTGGATGACTCTGTGAGATGAGCAATGCTGCACCCACCTCTGGGGGACCCAGGCTGGTATATTCATGCCAGGGGGTGGCAGGGGTGCTGCTCTGGGGGCACCCAGACTGGTATATTCATGCCAGGGGGTGGCAGGCGTGCTGCTCTGGGGGCACCCAGACTGGTATATTCATGCCAGGGGGTGGCAGGGGTGCTGCTCTGGGGGCACCCAAGCAGGAGGAGATGCTGTCCTACACCCCTGCAGGGTCCGTGTCTTCCAACGCCTTCATAACCTCTCCCAGTTGGCCAGAAAAACCCACCAGGAAACCCCAATTGTGCATTGCTGGTACCAGATCTGGTGGTTTAACCCCAAGAATGGCCCTCCACTCCTCTTGGCTGAGCTCCATGGTGATGGAGAAGGAGACAACTCGCTGGGAACCCTGCAGTCCTCTTGCCTCCCCACCAGCCGTGGAGGCTCTCGCTGCGATTCCTCCTGCTGCAAAGCAGGGATGCTGCAGCAAACGGCGTGTCTGCAGGATGATGAAACACAGAGGAACTGTAATGAGATTTCAAGCCAAGCCAGCTTTTCCCCTGGCATGTCTGCTCTGGATAAATCCAAGCTCCAAGCAGCTCAAAGCCCACGTGAAGGAGCAGCGCCCTTGACCAGCCCCAGACAGGAAGGCTGACACAGCTCTTCCCATTCAGACCTCTCCTTGAGGATCAGCAGGGCAAATCCCTCATGGCAAATAGCTCATCTCCATCAAGGAACAGCAGGAATCTCATTGATGTGGCCAAACCCCACACAACACGGCACCAGGAGTGGAGGGGGGTGCTGTGTGGGGCTGAAGGAACCACCAGCCCCTGGCAGAGCATCTGCTGTTGGCTCTGCTGACCATTCCTGAGCAGAGATTTTCCAGGACACTCGGCATTCCAGGGCAGCAGCCACCACTAGAGGGGGGTTCAGGCACAGCCCCAAGCTCTGTCTGATTCAGAAAATCCCTGCAGCCCTTGGGAAGGGGCAACCCAAAACTCCTTGAGAAGGAAGGCAGGAGGCCTGGAGAAGGATGGAAGGGAGTGATGCACAAAGGAATCCACACCAAAACGCCTGTGTGTGGTTCCACACATGGGGCTGGCTCCGTCAATCCACTCCTTTGTTAAATATTCCTGTGGGTACAGTTTGGAGGGGCTGCACAGCTGGGAGGAGGGTAAAAAGGGCCACACTTTTTCCCAACCAGGGAAACGTGGTGATGACATGCTCAATTTAAAGAAATCTGCCATAAATATCCGTGGCTGCATCCCTGTAGCCAGGCTTGGAATTTTTATGGAGAAACAAGTCTCGGCAATGGAGAGTTGAAAAGGGAGCCACGTGTTCAGGATGCTAAAGCTGCATGGATGGATGGTGGACCTATCTAACATCTCAGTTAGTCACTCCTGAGGTGTCCAGCACCCACCCTGTCCTTGACTGACCTGCCCTATGCAATTTCCATCCCTTCAAATTGGGCTTATAGGCAAGACAGGGACAATATTTTATGAGGGTTTATTAGGACAGGGGTGATGGTTTTAAACCTAAAAAGGGTCGATTTAGACTAGATATAATGAATGTTTTCTCCTGAGGTTGGTGAGGCACTGACAAAGGTTTCCCAGAGAAGCAGTAGATGCTCCATCCCTCTAAACACCTCTTCCCAGGTTGGAAGGGCTTCGAGCAACCTGATCTACTTGAAGATGTCCTTGCCCATTGCAGGTGGGTTGGAGGAGATGAGTTTTAAAGGTCATTTGCAACCCAAACTGCTGGACCTACAAATGTAGGTCCATCATCATCCTCATGCTGATGAAAATCCACACCATCCCTAAATGCCTCCCTATGAGTGAAAGCAAAGGTGCTCCATGGAGAGAGCAGGTCTGTCCATCATCTCCCATCTGTTTGTCTGTCCATCATCTCCCACCTGTTTGTCTGTCCACCATCTCCCACCTGTTTGTCTGTCCATCATCTCCCATCTGTTAGTTTGTCCATCATCTCCCATCTGTTTGTCTGTCTATCATCTCCCACCTGTTTGTCCACCATCTCCCACCAGTTTGTCTGTCCATCTTCCACCTCTGTATCTGTCCACCTCCCAATTATTTGTTTGTCCACATGATTCTGCAAAGCTGTGGCAGCCCTGAGGTCACTCTGGGCTGGGAGGAGCAGGATGGGGCTTTCCCAGATGGAATAGTTGCTGCAGGACAAAATGGTACCCAAGCATCCTTGTGGTGGTGGTGGTGGTGGATGCTGCATGGATTGAGGCTGCTTAGCAACTTCTCGACACTGGAGAGGGAACGTAGGAGATGTTGCTCCCAAAATCATGGAATCATGGAATCATTAAGGTTGGTAAAGCCCTTGGAGGCCATCGAGTCCAACTCTTAACCCAGCACCACCCTGGTCACTGCTAACCTGTGCCCCCAAGTGCCACCTCCACATGCACTTTGAACACTTCCAGGGCTGATGATTCCACCACTTGCCTGGGCAGCCTGTGCCAATGCCTGACCACCCTTTCAGTGGAGAAATGTTTTCAGTGAATTCAGCATGTTCTGGTGCCCCAAAATCCGTGTGGAAACAGCCTGCTCTGCTTCAGCACCGGCATCCAGTGCTGGTCCAGCGTGGGAGCTCGGCCAAAGTCCTTGATTACCCTACAGGACAGCAGCCCAAGCCCAACTGGTCCCAACCACACCAGCTCTGGGACACACATGCCACGAGGGTGCAATCCAAGGTCAGCCAAGGAATGAGGTGCTGAGATAACCTGTAAGAGGGAAGCAGAGCTCCAGCTGGAGAGTCATGGGTGGGAAGTACTGCTGGCAACACCAGAGCCACCACCCGGATCAATGAGCACATCTGGACAGGGAATCTTCCAAAATCACTTCCAGCCACTCTGAAAATATGACTTTGTTAGGCTGGGTCACAGATCTGCCAAACAAATATGTATTTCCCAGAGTTATTCCTGTGGAGCTCTGCTGCTGTGACCTGGTGCAAGGACACAGGCAGGGAAAACTTTCAGTGCAGCCTGAACAGTCTAAGACAGGATTGTCTCCATGCCCAAGCCAATGCTTAGCTGGGAATGTTGTCCAAGGGCTCCACAGCCTGGGTTTTCCCAGTTTGGCTGGAATATTGAAAAATCCTCCTCTTTTTTCCCTCCATGTAGAAGGTAACTCCCACCTTCCCAACCCCTTGAAGTCTACACATGGAAATCCCATTCCAGACTGGGAAGGAGGATCGTTTACACTCCCCCCTTTCTTCTGCTCTTCCCATTTATCACCACACTGGGAAAAAGAATCCTGGGATAGATGGACTTTGAAGCCCCTCCAGGACAGGATTTCTTGGGATATAGAGATGCACCCTCGATGGAGTGGGGACCACCTTCCCTATGGGCTACATCTCTATTTATCTACATTTTAATGCCATATATTCATTATCCTGAGGCTGCAAAGGCTCTAAACCACGCAGCGCCCACCTAATGAACTTTTTAATTTCATTTAAGTGAATCCTCAGCCTCTGTGTTCCTAATCCAGAACGAGCAGGCATTTCCTGCAGAAGCAAATAAATTTATGCCACTTCAGCCACTACAGGGTTCTTAAATATATTTATTTTTACATATAAACCTCTGCTCTTCTGTCTGATTTTTTTTCCATGCTACAGTTTTCCAGGTTTCTCCATCACTTCCCTACCCAGTGTTTTGCAGATCCACTGCCAAGCATTTGATACCCTGCTCTGCTAAATGTGCCACTAGACTGTTGTTCTGTCCTTCATCCTCCAGCCATGGTTTTGAGTTGCAGGATAATGTCCCTGTGCATTTCAATGGCTTTAATACATTAATTTTTATGGGAAAATTTGGTTTTGGATACTTTTCACAGGACCACAGTCTCGCTGTTCAGTGGAGCTCCCCTGTGCTAAACTTTTTTGGTCTAAATTTCCACTTGTGGCATTTTCTTTTCCAAATTTTGCCTTTCCTTTGCTATTTCTACAATTCCATGTAGGACTGCTCTCCATTTACATTTTTCACTTTCTCTCTCTTTGAATTCCTGCTCTCTGAGCATCATTCCCAGCAAACTCTGATGGATTTTCCTCTTTTGAGCAGAAAACCATTTCCTGAAACAATTTCCAGTTTGTCTTTATGTCTTTACATCAGGTGCAGAAACACCAAGAACTGGAAAGGGTTTCTCCACCTTATAGGCTGAAACCTGTCCCTGCTCAATGGGATGGGGTTTTTCTTGGCAAAGTTTGCACTGCAGTTTCAAGTGAAAATTCATTTATACCCTCCATGCAAGTCATATAAAATAATGGAACAAGATGATTTTTAAGGTCCCTTCCAGCCCAAACCATTCCATGACCCTGTGATTCTATATTAAGAATTAAATTTCTCTTCTTGGGATGATTACATTCTGTATTCTCCAAATTCTCACTTCTAGTTTTAAGCGCTCTCCTGCCAGCCTTTAACTGACATTTTCAGCTCCAGCTCCCACTGTAACACAGCTTTCTTTAACCCTTCAAACTTGCATATTAATTTCACTTTCTCAAATTTCTAATCATGAAGCAAATTTCTGACATTGAATTGACATCCCTGGGGAGTTTCATCCCTTCCAGAGGTACATTCTCATTTTATTTCTGCAGTACAACTTGGAATCAGAGAATCATGGAATGGTTTGGGTTGGAAGGGACCTTAAAGANATTTGGACTTGCTCCAACTTTCTGTTCTTCATTTAAAAGGAATCTGTGAAACAAATCTAATTCCTCAGATCTATGATTTTTTTATTTCTTTTATTTTTTAATTAATGACTATATTTTTGCTCATCACCTCTTTCAACAGCACCATTGCCCTTCTGGCAAAGATGAGATTCTTGCTTGGACATTTTTCCCCCTGGGGATTTTGGCTTTGTCCACCCTGCTGTGAATTCCTCTTTCATTGTCCATTGAAGGGGGCAGAGCAACCACTCTGGGCATTCTGAGATGCCCATGAGTGTGGTCCTCATGGTTCTCTGGGTGTTCTACCCTGGTGAGGACATCAGGCAGCAGAAGTAACCCAGTCTTCTTCCTTACAGGGACCACATA
This sequence comes from Campylorhamphus procurvoides, assembly GCA_013396655.1. NCBI lineage: Eukaryota > Metazoa > Chordata > Aves > Passeriformes > Dendrocolaptidae > Campylorhamphus > Campylorhamphus procurvoides. The sequence goes on from WBMV01008067.1 coordinate 97,517, forward strand.
ATCACTCCCAAAAGGTCCTCAATGTTGCCTCTGGCAAGGGCAGATGAGACCTGGGAACTGTCTGAGGATGAAAACCTACAGAAGATAAAGCTGGGAATGAAGTTCATCTCCTTCAGAGCTCATCAGACAGATTGTGTGAGCACTTCCAGCCCAGCTCAGCTCAACACATATTGGGTGTTCTTCAGCCATCAGTGAGGACAAGGAGCTACAGGAGCAACTCATTTAATGGTGCAGCTGCATCTCAGCATCTCAGCAGGTTTGTTTGCACAGCCAGAACTGGGCAAAACCACAGGGCTGACCAATAAATTTAAGCTCATAAATCCCTCTGATGGGTATAAAATCCAGCAGATCATCCTTTAAAAAAATTTGGGATAAAAAAGCCACTTGTAGGTGTGATGTGGGTTAAATGCAACTCATGTTTTTATTAATGTTACTTCTGGCCGTCACGGCTTTTAGAGCCAAAATCTTGCCCTGTGTCCTTCTCCAAAGTATCAATGGCAGGTGGGAATGCCACCAATTCCATCTTCCAGGGAGAATTCCTTCATGGAAAGGATTGCCAGGCATTGGAAGGGGCTGCCCAGGAAGGTTTGGAGTTCCCATCCTTGGAGGTGCCCAAGGAATGAGTAGATGTGGCACTCAGAGTTCTGGGCTGGGTGACAAGGTGGGGGTCCAGTCACAGATTGGACTTGGTGACCTTGGAGGTCTTTTCCAACCTCAATGACCCCATGATTCTGTGAAGGACAGCACAGATGGTGTCAAACCACGAGTATAAAGAACCTCTTTGCCATCAAACTCATCAGAAAGAGCCGTCAGACCTTTTATTGGAGAAAAGTGACAAGAAAACCATCCCAGGGGATGAACTGTGAAGGTTCTCGGGCCTAAAATGGACTTCCAGGTTTCCCTGGATGAACATGCATGAATCAAAAGGTTGGTTATGAGCAGAAGGATCTGTGACTAAAAACATTCCTTGGAGTTTCTGTGCTGAGAAAGGCTTTAAAGGGGGTTTGGGCAGTGCTGAAAGAGCCTCCACGGTGCTTTTCTTTAGCTGCTCATCCACAGGAGGACCCAAGAGAAGCCCAAAGCTTGTTGAGCAGTTTAACATTCCTGCTTGGGAAGCATCTGACACAGTTTCTGTACAAATCCCCACAGCAGCAGGTACAGATGACTTCTTTGGTTTCCCAGTGGGTGTGTAAGTAAATTAGCAAAAAATAAATGTCATGCAGCTCTGACTTACTGCCTTTCTGCTTTCCCTCTGTATTTTTGTTTGTTTAGCAAGTTCTTAATTAAATTCTGCTTTCTAGCATTTGAACTAACGTGGTGACACAGGAGGAATTCAAATCTTCCCTGATTTCTCATTGTTGGAGAGGAAGAGAGGAGAGAACCAGGGGCCCTGAGAGCTGCCTTCCCCTGGGTGTGTGTGGCTGTGGCACCAGCCAGGCAGGAGATCCCCTGGCTGAAGGACCCAGCAGCTCCGAGGGGTTTGGGACGCTGTTTGGAGATGATTGCACAACAAAAATAATGTGTGGGCTCCCCCTTCTGCCCTAGAACTTCAATGCAGGAGGAAGAACAGCAGAATGATGGAATGGTTTGAGTTGGAAGGGACCTTCAAGATCATCCAGTCCCATCCCTGCCATGGGCAGGGACCCCTCCCACCACCCCAGGTTTCTCCAAGCCCCATCCAACCTGGCCTTGAACACTTCCAGGGATGGGGCAGTCACAAATTCTCTAGGAATTCCATCCCAGCCCCTCCCCACCATCCCAGCCAAGAATTCCTGCCCAATATCCCACCTAAACCTGCCCTCTGTCAGTTTGAATCCATTCCTTGTGTCCTGTCACTACAAGCCCTTGGAAAGAAGGGCCAGGATGACTCTCTGAAGGGCCAAGTTCCTGTTAACTACACAGGAAAGTGTGTGGAGCATCTCTGAGAAGCTGGAGCAGCCTGTTCCCAGAGCCACAAGCTCCTGGAGAATCACAGAGGTGCCAGCAGGGTGGGGGACAAGCAGCTCCACTGCTCTCTGAAGCTCCTGGGAAGATGGGAATGGCAAACCCTGTGGACCTGCAAGCTGCAAAAGGAAAAGGGACAGCAGGAGGTTTGGGGTGGGAGTCCAAATTCCCTTTACCAAACTCTTAAGTCTTGACTGGCCCCATCTTCTGGAGAGAGACCGGCACCAGCCAAGGGTGGTTCATCCCCTGGAGCTTTGTCACCTGTTTTAGAAGTGAAAATTCATCTTTCAGGTACTTCTTCACTATCCCATCTGCAAAGAGGGGAGACAATTAATGTCATAGAACCACAGAATTATTAGGGTTGGAAGAGACCTTTAAGGTCATCAAGACCAACCATCAACCCAGCACCACGTTCACCATGAAACCTTGTCCTTGAGTTCTATATCCAGATGTTTTTGGAACACTTCCAGGGGTGGTGACTCCATCACTTCCCCAAGCAGCTTCTTCCAGGGCTTGACAACCCTTTTTGTGACTGGACACCATATTTTTAGGAGCTGAAGGAGGTTTGAAAGGTGCTCTCCGGTTCCCATTTGAGCCTTCAGCAAATTTCAGAGCATTCCTGTAATTAAAAGAAAACTAAAAAAACAAACTAACAGAAAATATGGAGTGGGAAGAAAACAATCTCATCTATTTATACACAATTTGGATCATGAGGGCAGAATGATCTGAAGGCTGGAAGGAAAAATCCCCAATAAAAGCACCATAACTTCTGCTTATGAAAAGAAGTTAATATTTAGGGAAAGAATTGAAGATTTAAGGAAAGAAGGGGGCAGAGACCTCAGTGGCCTCTCCTGGTTCTGGGACATATCATTAAAGGCAAATTCTGATTTGGGATGAATTCAGGTGTGCCCTGGCAAGTTTAGAATCCACCACTCCAGTATTTCTGGTTCTTCTGCGAATTAAAGTGTGAATTAAAGCTGAGCAGGGTAATTTGTTTAGCCAATTCCTGTGAATATTCGACCTCCAGGTGCCTGTTTTAACCCAAGTATGTGCACAGCATCATCCCTGACCCTGCCACTTCCCACCCAGAGCAGCCAAAAACCGTGGAGGAAAGGGATGTGCAGAGCTGGACCCAGAAGTGGGAAAAGATCCCCCTGAGCTCTTGGGAAGCACCACGGCTTCCCCTCGCTCTTTCAGGGCTGGTAACTCATTCCTTGGCCACACACTGGCAGCGGTTTGGCACTCGGGGCACGTACAGCGAGATGTTCGATGTCACAGGAGATGTCTCAGATAATTGGAGGCAGCGAAGGTTGGCTGGGTCTGGCAAAGCCCTGGGCACATCATTTCCATGGGAGTCCCCAAACACAACTGTCAGGAGACATCTGTAGCAGCCCTCAGGACTTGCTGTCTCGGCTGATTCTTCCTGATGCTTTACATTTTGATGCCTTTATTTGGCTTTTCGTTATTTTAATTTCACGAGGGAGAATCGTGAAATTCTTCTCCGAGAAGCTCAGAGAACTGAGGCTCCTTCTGGAGTCTGAGTGAGGATTTCTGAGTGACCTCAGGGCTCTTCTGAGCTGGAGATTCTGCAAACTCCCATTTTGCTCCATCCTCACCAGTATGAAGGGGTCATGAAGGGAAAATGGAGATGGAGAAGGGGATGGCTCAGAAGGAAAAGCCAAAGGCCACCCTGTCACAGGAGGACCTGGGGGACATTTTCACTCTGCAGCCACTTTCTCCTGGTGCAACTTTTTGATCCAGTGTTTGCCAAATATTGGGAGCAGTGTTGTAGCTGTTTGACAATGGAAGGAGTGTTTGGATGTTTGAGGTACCTCCAGTGTTGGGGGCGGTTCTGGGACCCTCAGACAGGAGACCCTGAGGGGCTGGAGCGTGTGCAGGGAAGGGAACGGGGCTGGGAAGGGGCTGAGGGAGCTGGGGGGGCTCAGCCTGGAGAAAAGGAGGCTCAGGGGGGACCTTCTGGCTCTGCAAGTCCCTGATGGATCCAGGGCAGGGTCGGGCTCTGCTCCCAGGGAATAGGACGAGAGGAAATGGCCTCAAGATGTCCCAGGGAACATTTAGGTTGGATATTGGGAACAATTTCTTCATGGAAAGGGTGGTCAGGCATTGGAAGGGGCTGCCCAGGGCAGGGGTGGATTCCCATCCCTGGAGGGATTTTAAAGCCCTGTGGATGTGGCACTTGGGGACACGGGTCAGTGGTGGCCTTGGCAGTGCTGGGGGAACAGTTGGACTCAATAACCTTATAAAGGTCTATTCCAACCTGAATGATTCCATTATTCCAAGGGCATCTTGAGAGACAATGTCCCCTCCAGACAAGCAAAGGCCACACATTATACAGGGCAGGTGTGTGCCAGAGGGAGGTCTCTGCAAGGAGATGGACCTTGGAGCTGAGGGGTGGTGGAAGAAGGTTTTGGTCCTTTTGGCACCTCCTTGTTTCTCTGGCTGCCATGGCCTTGTGCTGTGCAGCATCATCTCCCTCGTGCTCCTTGTTTGGAATAACCTGGTTCTTTACCTTCTTGAAAACACCAAAATGGTGCTTCTTCCTGTTGCATTCGAGAGGGAATTTCAGGAGAGAGGTTCCCAAATTTTAAGAGAGATTATGTTTGTGTTTTCTTAGTTTTGCACCCATCCACGAGTGAGGCACCAGAGCACTTTGACCTGTCCCTCCCACAAATCCTTCCCTGTTCCATGTTTCCAGTTGGAAAGAGCATCACCACCAGAGCACTTTGACCTGTCCCTCCAACAAATCCTCCCCTGCTCCACGTTTCCAGTTGGATAGAGCATCACCACCAGAGCACTTTGACCTGTCCCTCCAACAAATCCTCCCCTGCTCCACGTTTCCAGTTGGATAGAGCATCACCAGGCTCCTAAACCCGGGTACCAGAGGGCTGGAAGCAGAGTCAGCAGCGAGGTCCAAGTGTCAGAGCTGGGCTTCATTTTCCCAGGAAACTGGACCTGGAATGCTTAGACACAAACCTAAGCCTGAGCTGCCTCTCTTTGCATGTGGAGATAAGGATGGGAACCTTAGGGAACATGGAATATCAAGGCTCCCCCACCCAGAAATGCCACAGGGCCTTGGATTAGGGAGGGTTGTTTGTTCAGTGGGCTCCTTTCCAGGCAAGGACCAGCCCTTGGCAGGGCTCTGCCAGCACTTGGCATTCATTAAAGCCACAGCTCAGCGAGTGATGTCATTACCTGGGCATTTCCCCTTTCATCTTTAGAAAGTCTGAATTAAAAGTCCAAATAAAGTAAACTTTTCACCAAAGATTGCTACTTTAATTCTATTTTTTAATGCTTCCCTGGAGGTATTTAACCATTCATGGTACACTTTAGCTGAAGGTGTTTGGGTTGCATCCCCATAGCACTCAAAAAATGCTGTTTCATCCCTTTTGCCCCATGATTTTTAGTGTATGGTAAACAAGTCCATGTGGGCACAAAGCAAAAAGGAGCTCCCAGGTATTCCCCTCTCTCTGATAACCTGTGCTAATGAGTTTTTCTTGCCTTTTTAGATAAAATAGGGTTAAAAGAAATCCCATCTCATGTCCTAATGACCACAAACCTCGACAAACCCTGGGAAGGGCCACATGAGGATTGGGATGGGATCAGTGGAAATCCTTTGCCCAAAATCAGGGTGTCAGGACCCCACCCGTGTGTCTCCAGCAGTTTGGGAGCCACGGGAAAGCTGAGAGCATCCCTTTGCTCTCCCAGTTCCACCCCAAATTTGCTGGTCCAGGGGAACTGATGCCACCTGCCCATGCAGGAGGGTGGAATCACATCCTTGTGCCCGGCTCTTCCTTTAAAAGCAGGGAAAAGGGAGAGAAAAAAGAACACCACTAGGAGAGCTGATTTTCTTCTGGTCCGCAGCCACGGGGTGTCACTCTTGCCTGTGGAGACAGAAAGGAGTGTTTGGTGGCTGATAAAATCATCCATAAATCCCACAGCGCTGACAACATCATCCCTTTTTATCGCACTTTCCCAGGTTTCCACAGCAAATCCGCAGCTCCTTCACTCTGGGGGGATCTGGAATGGCATTTTAGCCCCCGGTGCTATTTGCTAAACGCAGGCAAAACACATTATTTTTATTTTTATTAGTGTAACTGCAGCTGGAATGTTTAGATCTGGGTTTGGATTAGGAGCTTGGCTGGTGTCTGGATCACCGGGACAAGCCTTGAAGAGTCTGGAGAGAGGGGAAGGGGAAAAAGAAAGTGTGGGTGGGTGAAAAAGCCCAAAAATGTGGATTTTCAGGTGTCTCCTTTGCAGAGATGATTCAGCAGGTGAAGCTGCACCAATTTGCAGCCTTTGAAGTCAAGGCAGATCCTGAATCTCAGAAGATAAACTGAGGAGATGAGATAAAAGCTGCAAACGTTACACAACCCTCTAAATATGCATTTTTTTTCAGTGATTGCCATTGTGTTGGGGTTTTTTTTGTTTTTCCAGGATGACAAAACTTGTTTTCTGACTTCTAAACACACTCTCCTGCTAAATTTGTGTTTTTCAGGTTCTCCAGAGATTCTCCATTTGCTCCAAAGGCAGAAAACCTATTTTATTTTCCTACAAATGAAATCCAGTGTCGAATCTGTATTTGAGGGAAGAACCACCCCAATAAAACGTGACATGACGGGGAAAACCAGTTGCTTTCGCTGTATCAGCAAACTGAACAGATGAGAAGAAGAATACAAATGTTTAGTCAATAAGATGAGGAAATTCTCATTGGGGACCTCATCCTACCAGCACATAAATTCCTAATATCCCCTGGCCCTGTGCGGCTGAAATGCCACTGCCAAAGCACAGCTATAAAGAATTTCACTGCCACAACCAAGGCACGTGTGGGGTTTATGAAGAGCTCAGAGCCTGTTTATCCATTTGGGAATCCCTCTGGGTGTTATAGGAAAGAGCATCACGTCCTGTGAAATTTATGGCCAGGACTTTGAGCTTTGGAATGACTTTTAGTAAGTGGGAGATGTGTATAAAAAGTTAGTTTCAGGCTTTGCCCTGTTATAATCCAGAAGACATCAAGGCTTTGTGTATTTACCTGGGATCCTGTTCACAGTGAGGGCAGGAGGTCACACACAAATACCTTGAAAAATCTCTCCCAGCATCAGTATAATTATTGATTATTAAACATTTATGAATGACCCTGGAAACAAATAATCCTTCAATTCACAATTCCTATTAAAATATGAAAGCACAGAAAGCACTTTGAAAAAACTAATGTGAGTTTCCTGAACCTGAACAGTTTTACAAAATGTTGTGTGAGAAATTCCAGGAATTCCTTAAACAAAAAGGGAAGGGAAGGGAAGGGAAGGGGGAAAATTTTGACACAACTGATTTGGAGAAATTGATTTTCTGCTTCATCCAGAATTTTTTAACCTATTTTTAATACTGATTTCCTTTGGTGCTTTCCTTCTCAAGTAAAGTTGAAATAACTTTATGACAAACTTGTCTTCTGTTCTGGCCTATAAATGCCTGCAAATTTCTATATATAGAAACACGTTTATATATTCCTGTCTTCAGGCTGAAAAGCAAGACAAATCTGAAGACAAAATTCACTTACCAGAATAAAACTCGGTACCCCAGGGCCTGGCCAAGCCAAAAATCTCTGAAAAAATGTACAACAGGTTTTCATTTGCAAATATTTCACCAAATCCTTTCATAGCAAGGATCTGATCCCTGAAGGTGCTGAAGAGCTGCTGGATACCTTGAATGATTCCCAGGCTTTCTTGCAGAAGTGGTGACTTTAAACTAAACACTGCTCAGATTCTCTCTTTTAGTTTTCCAAGGCCTGAATGATTTATTGGCACCAAGTAGGTCTACAGCAAATCCATAATTGATGCGTCCCTTCCGATGGGGCGNAAAGGGAGAGAAAAAAGAACACCACTAGGAGAGCTGATTTTCTTCTGGTCCGCAGCCACGGGGTGTCACTCTTGCCTGTGGAGACAGAAAGGAGTGTTTGGTGGCTGATAAAATCATCCATAAATCCCACAGCGCTGACAACATCATCCCTTTTTATCGCACTTTCCCAGGTTTCCACAGCAAATCCGCAGCTCCTTCACTCTGGGGGGATCTGGAATGGCATTTTAGCCCCCGGTGCTATTTGCTAAACGCAGGCAAAACACATTATTTTTATTTTTATTAGTGTAACTGCAGCTGGAATGTTTAGATCTGGGTTTGGATTAGGAGCTTGGCTGGTGTCTGGATCACCGGGACAAGCCTTGAAGAGTCTGGAGAGAGGGGAAGGGGAAAAAGAAAGTGTGGGTGGGTGAAAAAGCCCAAAAATGTGGATTTTCAGGTGTCTCCTTTGCAGAGATGATTCAGCAGGTGAAGCTGCACCAATTTGCAGCCTTTGAAGTCAAGGCAGATCCTGAATCTCAGAAGATAAACTGAGGAGATGAGATAAAAGCTGCAAACGTTACACAACCCTCTAAATATGCATTTTTTTTCAGTGATTGCCATTGTGTTGGGTTTTTTTTTGTTTTTCCAGGATGACAAACTTGTTTTCCGACTTCTAAACTCACTCTCCTGCTAAATTTGTGTTTTTCAGGTTCTCCAGAGATTCTCCATTTGCTCCAAAGGCAGAAAACCTATTTTATTTTCCTACAAATGAAATCCAGTGTCGAATCTGTATTTGAGGGAAGAACCACCCCAATAAAACGTGACATGACGGGGAAAACCAGTTGCTTTCGCTGTATCAGCAAACTGAACAGATGAGAAGAAGAATACAAATGTTTAGTCAATAAGATGAGGAAATTCTCATTGGGGACCTCATCCTACCAGCACATAAATTCCTAATATCCCCTGGCCCTGTGCGGCTGAAATGCCACTGCCAAAGCACAGCTATAAAGAATTTCACTGCCACAACCAAGGCACGTGTGGGGTTTATGAAGAGCTCAGAGCCTGTTTATCCATTTGGGAATCCCTCTGGGTGTTATAGGAAAGAGCATCACGTCCTGTGAAATTTATGGCCAGGACTTTGAGCTTTGGAATGACTTTTAGTAAGTGGGAGATGTGTATAAAAAGTTAGTTTCAGGCTTTGCCCTGTTATAATCCAGAAGACATCAAGGCTTTGTGTATTTACCTGGGATCCTGTTCACAGTGAGGGCAGGAGGTCACACACAAATACCTTGAAAAATCTCTCCCAGCATCAGTATAATTATTGATTATTAAACATTTATGAATGACCCTGGAAACAAATAATCCTTCAATTCACAATTCCTATTAAAATATGAAAGCACAGAAAGCACTTTGAAAAAACTAATGTGAGTTTCCTGAACCTGAACAGTTTTACAAAATGTTGTGTGAGAAATTCCAGGAATTCCTTAAACAAAAAGGGAAGGGAAGGGAAGGGAAGGGGGAAAATTTTGACACAACTGATTTGGAGAAATTGATTTTCTGCTTCATCCAGAATTTTTTAACCTATTTTTAATACTGATTTCCTTTGGTGCTTTCCTTCTCAAGTAAAGTTGAAATAACTTTATGACAAACTTGTCTTCTGTTCTGGCCTATAAATGCCTGCAAATTTCTATATATAGAAACACGTTTATATATTCCTGTCTTCAGGCTGAAAAGCAAGACAAATCTGAAGACAAAATTCACTTACCAGAATAAAACTCGGTACCCCAGGGCCTGGCCAAGCCAAAAATCTCTGAAAAAATGTACAACAGGTTTTCATTTGCAAATATTTCACCAAACCCTTTCATAGCACGGATCTGATCCTTGAAGGTGCTAAAGAACTGCTGGATGCCTTGAATGATTCCCAGGCTTTCTTGCAGAAGTGGTGACTTTAAACTAAACACTGCTCAGATTCTCTCTTTTAGTTTTCCAAGGCCTGAATGATTTATTGGCACCAAGTAGGTCTACAGCAAATCCATAATTGATGCGTCCCTTCCGATGGGGCGCCGAACAAATGGAAATATGCATTTAAAACACATTTGATTTGTTGCTTTTTATGGTTTGGGAAGAAGAGGTATCCAAAAGACTGTCTTGCCCTGAGATAGATTTCTATGTGGATGATGTGAGAGCTAAAACATTCGTATCTTCATCTAGATTAAGAGGAAAGCCAACTTCTTCCACGGGGACCTGACGGTTCACACAGCCTGGGCACTGTGGTCGTGCAGAACATATGGAATTCATTTTGGTTTGGTTATTTCTATACAAAATCAATCAAATTTAGTTGCTTTTGGGGGGAAAAATGAGATGAAGGACCTGTTTTCATCCCCTCCACATCCCTGTGTTCATCGCAGCCATGACCAGGTGGGCACAGCAATAACTGTGGCATCAACCTGATGAGCACAGTGTTGCATTCAGAAACTCCATAAATGAATGGGAGGGACAAGCAGCTCCTCCTTCCCCCCCAAAAAAGAGGATGTTTTGTTAATTAAATTAGCATTCAAATAGCCAGAGCTAATCTGGGAAGTCGGCCCCCTCATTACAGTAACTAGNGAAGATAAACTGAGGAGATGAGATAAAAGCTGCAAACGTTACACAACCCTCTAAATATGCATTTTTTTTCAGTGATTGCCATTGTGTTGGGTTTTTTTTTGTTTTTCCAGGATGACAAACTTGTTTTCCGACTTCTAAACACACTCTCCTGCTAAATTTGTGTTTTTCAGGTTCTCCAGAGATTCTCCATTTGCTCCAAAGGCAGAAAACCTATTTTATTTTCCTACAAATGAAATCCAGTGTCGAATCTGTATTTGAGGGAAGAACCACCCCAATAAAACGTGACATGACGGGGAAAACCAGTTGCTTGCGCTGTATCAGCAAACTGAACAGATGAGAAGAAGAATACAAATGTTTAGTCAATAAGATGAGGAAATTCTCATTGGGGACCTCATCCTACCAGCACATAAATTCCTAATATCCCCTGGCCCTGTGCGGCTGAAATGCCACTGCCAAAGCACAGCTATAAAGAATTTCACTGCCACAACCAAGGCACGTGTGGGGTTTATGAAGAGCTCAGAGCCTGTTTATCCATTTGGGAATCCCTCTGGGTGTTATAGGAAAGAGCATCACGTCCTGTGAAATTTATGGCCAGGACTTTGAGCTTTGGAATGACTTTTAGTAAGTGGGAGATGTGTATAAAAAGTTAGTTTCAGGCTTTGCCCTGTTATAATCCAGAAGACATCAAGGCTTTGTGTATTTACCTGGGATCCTGTTCACAGTGAGGGCAGGAGGTCACACACAAATACCTTGAAAAATCTCTCCCAGCATCAGTATAATTATTGATTATTAAACATTTATGAATGACCCTGGAAACAAATAATCCTTCAATTCACAATTCCTATTAAAATATGAAAGCACAGAAAGCACTTTGAAAAAACTAATGTGAGTTTCCTGAACCTGAACAGTTTTACAAAATGTTGTGTGAGAAATTCCAGGAATTCCTTAAACAAAAAGGGAAGGGAAGGTTTGGGAAGGTTTGGGAAGGTTTGGGAAGGGAAGGTTTGGGAAGGGAAGGTTTGGGAAGGTTTGGGAAGGTTTGGGAAGGTTTGGGNNNNAAGGGAAGGGAAGGGAAGGGAAGGGGGAAAATTTTGACACAACTGATTTGGAGAAATTGATTTTCTGCTTCATCCAGAATTTTTTAACCTATTTTTAATACTGATTTCCTTTGGTGCTTTCCTTCTCAAGTAAAGTTGAAATAACTTTATGACAAACTTGTCTTCTGTTCTGGCCTATAAATGCCTGCAAATTTCTATATATAGAAACACGTTTATATATTCCTGTCTTCAGGCTGAAAAGCAAGACAAATCTGAAGACAAAATTCACTTACCAGAATAAAACTCGGTACCCCAGGGCCTGGCCAAGCCAAAAATCTCTGAAAAAATGTACAACAGGTTTTCATTTGCAAATATTTCACCAAACCCTTTCATAGCACGGATCTGATCCTTGAAGGTGCTAAAGAACTGCTGGATGCCTTGAATGATTCCCAGGCTTTCTTGCAGAAGTGGTGACTTTAAACTAAACACTGCTCAGATTCTCTCTTTTAGTTTTCCAAGGCCTGAATGATTTATTGGCACCAAGTAGGTCTACAGCAAATCCATAATTGATGCGTCCCTTCCGATGGGGCGCCGAACAAATGGAAATATGCATTTAAAACACATTTGATTTGTTGCTTTTTATGGTTTGGGAAGAAGAGGTATCCAAAAGACTGTCTTGCCCTGAGATAGATTTCTAAAACATTCATATCTTCATCTAGATTAAGAGGAAAGCCAACTTCTTCCACGGGGACCTGATGGTTTGCACACCCCGGGCACTGTGGTCGTGCAGAACATATGGAATTCATTTTGGTTTGGTTATTTCTATACAAAATCAATCAAATTTAGTTGCTTTTGGGGGGAAAAATGAGATGAAGGACCTGTTTTCATCCCCTCCACATCCCTGTGTTCATCGCAGCCATGACCAGGTGGGCACAGCAATAACTGTGGCATCAACCTGATGAGCACAGTGTTGCATTCAGAAACTCCATAAATGAATGGGAGGGACAAGCAGCTCCTCCTTCCCCCCCAAAAAAGAGGATGTTTTGTTAATTAAATTAGCATTCAAATAGCCAGAGCTAATCTGGGAAGTCGGCCCCCTCATTACAGTAACTAGGAAGGGGGGAAAGAGCTGGAGACAATTCCCTACAAGACGGGGTTAAGTTGGCGTTTCACAAACCCTTTGCCCGGGCTGTCCCTGCCCAGTGAAAGCTGCCACCCCCCTCCTCTTTCCTCCCAGCATCATTAGCATGGGCCGGGGCTGTGAATGCAAACAATACCCTCCCTCCAAGCTGTGCCCCTCCTGGGAGATGCTTCCCACAGATCGCGAAACGCCGAGCCAGGGAAAGGGCTTGTCGGGGAATTCACAGTGGGGTCATTACCCTGAGCTACCTCGTGCCAGGGCAAGAGGGGCTGCATCGCTGGGATTCATTGCAGGAAACGGGGCCTTGAATGGAGGAGAAGTGCCCAGGCAGGACCGAGGAGAGTCAGGAGGATTTATTGCTCCTGAACATCTCGAAAGCATCAAACCCAGGATGGCTCTTCGGGCTCTGAGGATGCAGAAGCTTCTTCGTGTTGGAAGGAGTTTGGAGAAAGTAGCAAAGGTCACACGTGGATCTGGTTTGTCTTTGGATGTTAAAACTGAAGGGGGGGCTAAAAGGGTGGGTTTTCAGGTTTTAAAAGGAGTTCTTCATTCAGAGTTTGTAAGGATGACATGTTTGAATTTGTTGTTGTCCACTTAAGCCCAAATCCTCATTTGTGAAGCCTAGCCATGATGATGACGATGATGTCCACCTAAGACACGCTGGCACCTCTTTGGAATAAATAAAAAGGTGATATGCCATCCTTTGCCTAAAATATTTACTGTTTCATTTCATATAAACCCAATGAGAACAAGTGCAGGAGAGGAGATGGAGGAGGAAGGAGTGGATTTGAGAGGAAGGAGTGGATTTGTGTGACACCTACACGGGGCACATCTGGCCATGGGTTTCACCCCATTTCTTTCCATCAAATCCCAGCTGATTCAACCCTGCATTAAACAGGACCCTCCCTGCACTCACAGCCCAGCTGTAAAAATGGGGATTATATTTATCTCTACCGGGTTTCAGAAGACCTCAGTGTGGTTTGTGGAGGTCCCAGCTGGAAAATACCACCAGAGATTCAAAGCTGGGTTTCATCCTGGAACTGGAGCCCCAAGTTCACAAGTGCAAGGGCCAACTGTGCAGCCTCTGAGTGGGGTGATCCCACTCCCAACAAGGAACCCTCCACACCCCAACCCTGACCCTTCTCCTGCTGCAGATTAAAAACTCATTTTCTGCTTCAAGTTTTTGTCACTCTGCTTGGTCTGACCTGTTATTTCATTTATTTATTTTTTAAAAAAAACTTCAAGACATCTTCCCAGCCCTCCTGCTCACTGGGGATGCTCTTAAGAACATGGACATTAATCTCACCGTGACTTAAATGCCGACTTAATATTTGGTTTGTCTCTGCCCTGACAAGATATCCTTCAGGCCAGGAAGGAATGAAATGATAAATATTGAGAGCAGTTCCTCTGGGCAAAAAGTACAACCTGCCGAAATCTTATCTCAGAACCACTTGGAAACATGTTATTTATTTATTTCTGTCATTTGATGTTGAAAGGACTCCAATTTTGAATTTATTTCCTACCCTTGCTGGGGTCTGGCCTTTCAGAATGACACCGAGAGAATCCTTGTTTTGAACTGAAAGAGCAGCTGGGAGGGTTTTCAACCACAACCATTTAAATGAGCTTTGAGGTGGGTTTTTTTGCATCTTTGCATTAGAGTTTCGTTCTCGGTCTTTGCAATCTGTGGCTGAGTGGCTGATCTGCCTGATGGGGATAAATTGTGGTGTTGTTCAAGCTGTCTCAGACTATTCCTGTTGACCTTTCCTTGTGAACTGTCTTTGCTGAGTGAATCACACCAGACCCTTCAATAACACTCAGGGATTGCTCTGTGAAACCCAACCCAGACATCACCTAAACCCACATCTGTATGCTGGGTTGTGGTTTGTGATGGTTCTCTGGGATCCTCAGCACAGGAAAGATGAGGACCTGTTGGAGTAAAACCAGAGGAGGCCCTGGAGATGCTGCAGGGCTGGAGCCCCTCTGCTCTGGAGCCAGGATGGGAGAGCTGGGGGGGGTCACCTGGAGAAGGGAAGGATCCAGGGAGAGCTGAGAGCCCCTTGCAGAGCCTGAAGGGGCTCCAGGAGAGCTGGAGAGGGACTGGGGACAAGGGATGGAGGGACAGGACACAGGGAATGGCTTCCCAGTGCCAGAGGGCAGGGAGAGATAGGAATTGGGGAGGAATTCTTGGCTGGTAAGACCCTGGCACAGGTTTCCCAGAGAAGCTGTGGCTGCCCCTAAATCCCTGGAAGTGTCCAAGGCCAGGTTGGACAGGGCTTGGAGCAATCTGGGCTAGTGGGAGGTGTCCTTGCTCATGGCAGGGGAGTGGAATTAGATGCTCTTTAAGGTCCCTTCCAACCCAAACCATCCTGTGATTCTGTTATCTTTAACATGACATGACCTATAAAGTGGTTTCTAATGGACAGGAACCCCATGGAATGCAGAGTCACTCCTGAGGTGAGGTGTGTAGTCCCAGTGGTGATGATGCTGTCTTCTCAAAATTAAACATCTCAGGGAATAAAACAGAGCTGGGAAGGGGCTGGAGCAGCAGGAGGGGCTGAGGGAGCTGGGGGGGCTCAGCCTGGAGAAAAGGAGGCTCAGGGGGGACCTTCTGGCTCTGCAAGTCCCTGATGGATCCAGGGCAGGGTCGGGCTCTGCTCCCAGGGAACAGGGACAGGAGGAGAGGGAACAGCCTCAGGCTGTGCCAGGAGAGGGGCAGGTTGGACATCAGGAGGAATTTCTCTGTGGAAAGGCTGATGCCTGGAAGTTCCACCTGAACTCAAGGAAGAACCTCTTTGCTGTGCAGTGACTGAAGAGAGACCAGAGAGGACGTGGAGTCTCCTCACTGGGGATATTCCAGAGCCATCTGGATGCACCCCTGTGCCTTGTGCTCTGGGATGGCCCTGCTGGAGCACAGTTGGATTGGTGACCCACTGTTTTCCCTTCCAAACTGATCCCCTAATTCCCTGAATAGACACTTGAAGGGGCTGCCCAAGGCAGGGTGATGGAGTCCCCATCCCTGGAGGTGTTGAAAGAACTACTGGACCATGGAATGATTGCTGGGCTGAAGACAGCTTTGGCCTTGGAAGGATGCAGCAGTGACCATGGGAATGCAGAGAAGAAAATACCTGTGGCCTTGCAGCAGCATGGGAAAGCAGAATAAAGAAGAAAAACAACTCAGAAAAACAAGATATGTTTTGATTCTTACCAGCATGGGGAGAGATGTGAATTACCTACCAGAAGATGATCTAAGACTCGTGGACAGAAGTGCTTGGCTAACAGAGTGTGACACGTGTATGCATGGACAGATAATAAAAAGCATAAACCAGAAGCCTTCTGCTAATAAAATTATTGTTGCCACACAGGACATGGCATTAAATGCCACGCTGACGTGTGGAAAAAGACCCCACAATGGGGTAGTTGTAGAGAAGGTAGGTTTATTCAGCACTGGGTGCATGGGGGATTGGCCCACCAAAGACATGCACACCTGTCTGTGCTCACAGGCCTGTTTAAATACAGTTAAAACATGCATATTTATTATTTCTTTATACATATGCATTATTTTCTTAGAATGGGCAGGCTTATTCTAATCAGTTCCAAGAAGTAATTTCCATTTTCTCCACCCTGTGCTCCTCCCATCTGAGTTTGGGCATTGGTTTCTATTTTTCCTGGGCCGGGGTCTTGGGGGGTCTTGGGGACGAAGATCGTGGGTCTTCCTCGCTGTTTCCTTTTCAACTTGGCTCAAAAAGTAACTTAAACCAGTTTTGTTGGCAACTTGAACCATTCTAATGAGCAAACTTCTATAGTTACCTTATTTTCTTGACATATTTCCTGATTTATCTTTAGTTGCAGAAGCCTCAAGGCCAGGTACTGATAGTAACCATCATATATTTCCTGCTTCTATGTTTGTAGCTAATTAGGGCTTTAACCAGGCAGTCTATCTTTGCAAACTTTAGCAAAAGCCCCTACAATTATTTCTATTAACCCTCACAGTGTTAGTTCCCTATTGATACCTTATATCAGTTCCCTCTAAGTGTTAGTTCCTTATATCAGTTATTGATACATTATATCAGTCCTCTTTAAGTGTTAGTTCTTTATATCAGTTCTTGATACATTATATCAGTTATTGATACCTTATATCAGTCCCCTTTAAGTGTTAGTTCCCTATATCAATGGGAAAGTAGAATAAAGAAAATCAACTGAGAAAAACAAGATATGTTTTGATCCTTACCAGCATGAGGAGAGATGGGAACTACCTACCAGAAGATGCTCTAAAGACTCGTGGACAGAAGTGCTTGGCTAATAAAGTGTGACATGTGTATGCGTGGACAGATAATAAAAAGCATAAACCAGAAGCCTTCTGCTAATAAAATTATTGTTGCCACTCAGGACATAATATTAAACACCACGCTCTGGTTGATAAGGTTGCGACTCGAGCACAGGTGGAACACGATGATCCCCAAGCTCCATCCCAGCCCAACTCACGCGTGTAAAAGAACTACACCTCCCATGATGCCCCGCGGCGCCCCTCCGGCCGCGGGAGGCGTGGCGCGGCGCGGGGCACGCCGGGAGTTGTAGTCCCGGGGGCGGTGCCTCCGCCGCTCCTCCTCCTCCTCTCGCACGGCTGTGCCGCTCGCAGACGGAAGCCGGGCAGGGTCGGGAGAGCCGGAGCTGGAGCTGCTGCTTCTGCACCACCATGGGGGACTCCAAAGTGAAGGTGGCCGTGCGTGTCCGACCAATGAACCGGCGAGGTGAGACCTCCCTCCTTCCCCTTCCCCGCCCGGGGGGGGCTCACCTGTAGAGACAGGTGTGCGTGGGGACAGGTGTGCCCCAGCCTGGGGGTGCCGGGTGTGTGTGTGTGTGTGTATATATATATATATATACNAAGCGCTTCCCTCTTCCTGCTTTGGGGGAAGGGGGGGGTTGGGGGAAAATCCCTGGTTTTCCCTATTTTTACCCTGTATT